>JAVQJL010088876.1:0-36887 GCA_036024295.1 Nannoperca obscura | reverse complement strand
TCTACACCCTCTATTTTCTACTGTTTATTATTCTTTTTTCAATAACTTTATTGAGCATTGTAACTGAATCAAAAAGCAATTTCCCTTCTGGGATTAATAAAGTATTTCTGATTCTGATTCTGATTCTGATAATCCAGTAGAAAATACATTAATTCAGGAAATAAACATTACGTTGGCCTGGCATTGGGTACATTTGTCAGGTTAATCAGAAGAAAGAAAAGTGTCCATTTTGAGTACAATTTCCAGAAAGAACTGTACACAACTTGCCAAATTAAGGCCACTTCTCTTGGTACAAGTTAAAAGAAGAATTTAGCACATAAAACACTGGCTCTAAATTTTCAACATACAATGGCTTGTCCATACTGCATACCAAAATCCACAGAAAACACATTCACAAGGACGTAAACAGCTGAAAAGTCATATAGCCAGACTGTGTGGGAGGATATTACCCAGGAAAGGCCTGGCTGGCTCTGAATCTGGACAGTAAGAAAGGCTGGGGCAGCAGTCCCTAGCAGTGTTACCAAACCACATACATGTGTGGGGACAAATGAGCAAATATCTTCTGCCAGATTCTCCATCCAAAGCCAAGAGGGAGCTGCTTGCACTGGAAGCCTACGGTATGACTAAGCGGAGTGGGCTTGATGAGTCGACGTAATGGCAGGGGAGCAAACCTGTGTGTGTCTGCACTGTTTGTTTGTGTACTCTACTGTGGCCCAATGGTGGTCAGGCCTCTCAATACAAGTGGTCATGGTGGTGTCTGGCCCAGAGTAGACATGGTACGGGGCTGATGGGAGCCTAGCCCAGGGGTTGGTGAGGCGGACTGATCCAGACAGAGACCAGAGGACCTCAGGAGGCACGTGCTCGGCCGACTCCTGCACTCACCCAGTCCCTCTTTTTCCTGGCGTGCTACCCCGGCTCCCACCGCAACACATGTTATAGGATATAAGTGAGTTCTTTTAATAAATTTGGGGGTATTTATTTTTTTCCTCTATTTTACAAACCACTGTTCCTCATTACCATAAACACAAAAATGATTCTCTTAGATGGGCACTACCAACTTGCTGTGGTTTTTCTCCTGTCTCCCTGAGATTCTTGTCTTTCCAGTACATGTTCACAAACATTTAAATGCGCGAAGGTGGTTTTGTCTAGATGCCCATTTATTGCAAACTTGGCTTATGTGTTATCTGTCATATTATATAGCTGAATATCCCATAAACAAATGGCCATCAACTATCATCACTGATAAGCACTGATAAGAAAAAGTGTTCACTTACTGTGCTTTTAAAAGAATTTGCAAAGTGGTGTTTCGTACAAGTCCAATAGATGGCAGACACATACAACACACCACTACACAGCCAGAGAGTTTTAACAATGTATTTCCCTGGACAACTGTCACCACCTACATTACAATGGCAGAAACAGCCAACCTAAGACCAATGTTTTTTTACTTTTCAGTAAAAATCCCCTCATGAATCTAGCCTTCTATCCAGTAGGACAGACTTTGCAATAAAATCTGAACTTACTGAAATTTATGCACATCATTTTCAAATATATTCTACTGGGACCTAAATAGTACAACATTAAACTCCTATAAGATTCGGATTTGAGCCTAACAAAGTGTTGGATTGCACAAAAACAATGTGGGAGTCTGATGTGAATATTACAGAAAAGTCTACTGGGATCTTCACCCAAAATAGGATCATAAATGATTGGCTCCACAATTCGATATTTCATGACAAGTTCTATATAGTCTGAGTGATATGGGACTCCTGTTATTGCCTTCCCTTAAATCAATTAAATCTTTTGAGGTTTAGGGTGATAGACAGTCCACCGATTATACAGGGGCTCCACCTTGACCCAAAGAAAAATACAAAGCACACAAGTGTGCTCTTCCATAACTTAAACGTAACCATTTACAACCACTACTGAACTTGAGCTGTTTCCAGAGTACACAATGGATCAATCACATTTGGGAATATAGACTGAGGTTCTACTCATGAAAATTCAGCATGCAGTCTCTCTGTTGTTACAAGCAGCCAAGAACACACGGTGACGTCCGTAGTGCTTAAGTGGATACATATCATAGAGAAGGAAGGGAAACAAACCCAACCACATATAACAGTAGTATGATGGCCACCTAAAATAGTCAGTGACCGTAGACTGTAAAGTCATCTTTTCTGAAATGAAATGGGTGATCTTAACATGGCATTTATTTGTTTCATATTTAGTCAACTATTTTTGCCTGTTGCGACATTTAAAACCAATGGGTTCTTTATTAGTATAAAAAGCCCATTGTTTATTGAGGAAACTATCCCTATTCCATGACACACTAAGTATGAGATTTAAATATCCAATAATTAAAAATAAAACTTTATAAAAGGGAGAACTGTTTCTTGAAAAAGAGAAGTAAACGCATTTTATTGTCACGATCAGGCTCCTATGCCATATTCCAGTTTGTCACTTGTCACGCCAGTTTCAGTACAAATATAAGGATTTTAAGGGGATTCTAGTCCCATGTCAAATCTACGTCATAGCTGTCTGCACTTAGAAAGACTGGTAAGGCTTGGCCCTTGACGACTATTGCTATACACTCTGACAATGACCATGATTTCAAAGGCTTCACTGACATAAGTGGTCTTCGGAGCTCAAATGTTTGAGCTTTCATTGTATGTGAAAATGAGCCGTGAGTTTGCTGTGTCTGCCAAAGTGTTGTTTTGTCTTTGGCTGAGCACACACACCCGACTGTCACTTCTCAGTGGACACCTAGCACCACATCTCAGATATCTCTGGGTCTCTGAGCAGTGATCACACAGGGAACAGATCAGCAGAGAGGAGATATGCTCTGTAAACACTGGGAGTTGTCAGTGGATTTGAGCATTCAAGGAAAACCATTACGTACTGTATGTTTTGAAATATGGTGTCAAGTATGTAATCATGTACTTTGCACTTGCTCTTTGACTTTGGAATTGCCCCAAATGTGTGAAGCGGATTTGAAGACGACAAAAAGGAGCTTGCTCACATACAGTCTGAACCAGTCCTAGTCTGACAAGGGAAGTAAATAATTAATTTGCAGCGATGAGACAATGCAAAATCTATAATTGTTTTTGCCCAAGCTCAAAAATGTCTGTTTGACAGAAACACTATTTATGGGTTTGCTCAATCTTCCAGAGCACATCTGCGTGTCATTGTTCCTAAACCACTGTCTCTGCATATGCTCAAATTTTAAGAAGAGAGACTCAGGGAATAAAT
This sequence comes from Nannoperca obscura, assembly GCA_036024295.1. Taxonomy (NCBI): domain Eukaryota; kingdom Metazoa; phylum Chordata; class Actinopteri; order Centrarchiformes; family Percichthyidae; genus Nannoperca; species Nannoperca obscura. Next base: position 33,638 of record JAVQJL010088876.1, on the reverse strand, counting down.
TATCCAATTTTTCAGAGGGATCATCATAGGGAAAAGGACTTAAAATGTCAAAAGGCACATTTTTAATTTGGTGGCAGTCACAATGCGTTTGCCTGCTTTCCCATTAACATCAATGTATCCCTGCCTCCTCAATGCTCCATATTACTTCATGGTTTCCAGGAACCGCAGTGAGACAAAGGTCATTTGTGATATTAATGAGTGGAAGGCCTTTGAATCTGGCATACTGGCATGGGGCTTTTCTGTGTGACTAAATGCAGCTTACAATTGACAGTGATAATTAATATGTCACATTTAGGGTGTTTTCTGCTTTTGTAACTTCAGAGGGTTGGGGAAATCCATCAAAATGTTTCTTTCAATAGTACTAGGTCATACACACAAAGTAGGATTGGTTAATGGTTACCTGCTACAGTATATATGGCTTTAGAGCAGGTCTGTGAAGGTAGTGCCACTTCAACACTGAGTCTGTTCACCATACATCTGTTGACATAGCGGTCACCCTTGTGAACACACACATCTACTTCAGAAAAAAGAACAAAATGCCCACTTAATGGACATAACATGGCCTACATTGATAGTAGGCCACTGTGATGATGTATTTTTCTATTTCCTCTCATGTCTGAATGAATTAAGTAGTTCAAGTCTTCCTGATTCCGACCTATAAATGTATGTAAGTTCAGAGAAACCAGACTGGTTGTTAGATACCATACTCTGTGTGTATGATGATGTTTTACAAACTATATATCACACAGCCTTGACTTGTTGTGTGGTAAGGATAAAGCAGATGCTAAAGATAATGTTGGGGTTAAAATGTAGTTAAGCTAGAGGAGTCTCTGGAAGCCATTGAGTCATTGATCTCAGGGTTCTCCAATCCATACTGAACCCCGGGTTATTCTCTATCCCCTCACCCTCCTTCCTTTTTTATCCTTTGTTGTGGTCACTGGGACAATCGGTTACAGCCCAGCGGAATGGAAACCACTCAGTCAGTCCCCTGCTACAGCAAACTATTAAACAGAGGATCCAGTTACTATGACCAGTCTGGGAGGAAAGGCATCTTTAGGGAAAATGTAGTTCCTCCAAATGCTTCACTATAATCCCAACCAACAGAAAACATTTTCATACATGGCATCGAATCACCAGTGGAATTCCTCAAATTACAGTGACTACCAAGAAATGAGCCTTTACATGATGATTACTCGCTTCCAGTGTCTTTGCTGTGTTTATTTCTGAATAAATGTTGTGTTTTCACCAACCGTTCCCCAAATATCGTATTTGGGATTTCAGGTCCAGATGGAAGTGGCTTCATTCCCAAAGCTATCAAAGAAACAGCAGAAGACAAACACAACAATGATGATGAAGTGGATAAACAACATTCTCCCCGGAAACCCAATACAACTTGTTCCTGTGAACTGGTCTGTCTGTGTGTCTCTCTGAGGTAACAATGGTGATTTCTGTTTGAGTCTTGTGGGTTCCAACCCCAGACCCTGTTTCCCAGTTGGAGCGGCAGAAATGGAGGGTCGTGGTCGCCGTGGATGCTTTGTTTTCCACAGTCCCTTCTTGCTGCTGTCCCGCCCACGATGGGACCATCTGCCTTCTCAATTAAAAGGCATGTTTGTGCTCCACATTTGTTTGTGCTCACAGATGATTTTTGTAATAAAACTCAGACTTTCTGGTATTTCTTGGATTCCTGGGTGATGACATTGCGCTTTGCTTTTTTGGGCTTGTGGCTGTCTCCCGTGGAAAATGAAACTTGCGGAAACTACTAGCTGTTTTCTTGTGTGTCTGTGGGATGAAATGAAGAATAGAATGAGTCTTGCCGATGTTCTCCTTGCCACAATTAAGAGCAGACCCACTGTGTGCTGGGGAACGCACAAGATGAAGAAGCAGCCTTTGCTATCTCCTCTGAGACATGACTATGGAGACAAAGTATTTCAGCCCAGAAACTGTCATCATAATAGTCTGGTCTATTGTTCTCTCTTATCATCACAGTTACTAAGTTAGAAATCACAAAAATGTAAAATAATTGCTTTCTGAGCTACATTAGAATGTGCTTCTATTAGAACAAAAGACACAAATGTTTTCCTAATTGTGTGTTATTGTATTAGGGTGGCACAAAAAGTGTCCTTTATAGAGGAAGAGAAACGGTACTTTGATTATTAAATGTTATTACATTTTTACGTATATTGTGGATTTGGCATTAACTTTCTTGTGGACAACACTTGACTGTCGTGGGACCTCCAAAGACCACACACAGCCCTTTGCCCAGAGCACATTCTGGCCAGTGCCCACTTGCCTAGACACAAAGTGTGGGATGAGGGTGGTAACCACCGGTCACCCTTTGGATCAGTACTGTCCAACAGATGGACCTGCCAGGATGCTGTCCATATGGTATGAGGGAAGGCTGAGAATAAGTTTGATGCTCATAACAACAAATTTGACATTGAGATTTCTTGCTGATAATCATTAAGACTAAACAGTGTGTGTTTCAAGAGAAGAATCATCTGTAATATATCATACTGTGATCTCATCGGACTGTCAAGGTTCCCATTTATGAATGACCACTTAAGCAAAAGTAGGTAGATTTAAGAGAGCTCTTTATTTGAAAAAGAGCTCCTTGCCAATCAGTCAATGGTTTTTACAATTTATGGATGTGTTTTGAAATAGACTGTGTGTGTGGTATATGGTGATTGAAGAGCAGAGGCCCAGTTTGAATGCATTGTGGATTCTGAGAAGGGATCACATTTGCTTGGCCTTTGCTGAAAGGCCATGGCAGCCTCTATAGCTTAATCTCAAGGATGTGCAATTGGGATGCATGGTGATGAAGCAATAATAGTTCACGCAAGCGTCTGTCAGCAAACCTCCCACCAACACCACTCAGCGAGCAGCAGCATGGATAGATTTCTCGTTAGGGCACGGTTGCAGTGGTAAGGGTCTTATTCTGTAATGATTTCAACATATGATTCCAGAGCTGTGGCTTCTTGCTGGGTTTTCTCCCTCTACACTTTGATGCTTCAAGTCTCCTTTCCACCATTATGAATGAAGCATGGCACCATTTGACCCAAGAGATTAAAACCATCATGTAAATTCTCTACATTGGTGTTCTTCTTCCCCCCACTCCAAAACAAAATTTCACACATATCCTTAGGTATCATCTAACAGAAGTCACTGACTGAAATCTATAGATACTGTGACACGAAACTGTGTCATCTTTAAATTAGCTGTTTCAAACACCTTCAAGACAAGAAACATACATCTCTGTTAGCTGTGAAATTGCCATCTGGGGCATCAGCTTTCATCCTTGAATGTAGTAAGCCCTTCCCTTAGAGGATCTGTAGTTACATAAACACGGAGTGTCTTATGGGGTTTTATAATTGTGTTATTCATACTGCATGATACAATCAACCATAAGCCAGGTTGGGTGCATTGCCATGAATGGTAGGAGGAATATGTGAGCAGTAAACATGAGAAGGTCTGCTCCATTGACTGGAATTCCACTTTCTGCTGCTGCTGTGAAACATGGCATACCTAATTGTACAGTGGTCACCCACTAGGTCTAAATAGGGTTTAAGACCACACAGTACGATGCAGGCCCACTGTAGGAAACCATAAGAGACACAAGAAGAAACTGTGAGCTTTCTTCACTGATTGTTTTACTTTAGGGTGATCCATCTGCGTAAGGTCCCAAAATACACCATTCTCCATTTATATCTGTTTCATTGCTACACCTCCTCTTCATGTCTACCAACAATGGGATGTCATGCCACACACTTTGCAGTATGGACCCATGTGATCAATGTGCTTGTTTTGTCTTAAATAACTTGTGTTAAGCAATGCCTTTCCTGCAACACCTACAATAATCCTCTTTTAAAAACAATGGAATAGGAAAGGAAATAATATTGTAAAAGTGACTGTGTGACAATCCTTTAAGATTTGGATAAAACCAGCCCACTCTTTCACACTTCATGGTGATGACCCAGAACGACAAGTGACAGAAGTCATAAGAAGCTTCAAGAAACATCAGTTTTATGACATGGACAAGTGATGATGAGGAGGTGAGAAGATTTATGAGGTGATAAGTAGTGTGCTTACTCTAGACGCCATGGCCCCAATGTTCCCCCCAAAATCTCTCAACAAAAAAACAAGAAAAAACAAGTGATGTCTTTAGTAGTATGTGGATTTTACTCCATCACTGGCCAGCCCAAGTTTAGATCACCCCCTCCTGCTAATGACACATTCAAATTAGCTGTGGTTAGGGTTTTCTTCAAATACACAGCTAGATTCACACAAATTCTTCTCCCCACCTCACCTCTCTCTGGTCTGGCCTAAGAAAACCACATGCCGGGGTCACTGTGCTCTCCTCAAGCCAAACCAGACCCATAATTTTGCTTTTGTTTCAGATGTAGCCTCAAAGCTTGAAATATAAAGACCCAGGCCAGCCTGGGAAGGTCAGTATGTAGAAGGAAAGAGCAAGATAGAGAAAGAGAATGGGAAGGACTGAAAGAAAGCAAGAATGGAAGAAAGCAAGAAAGAGAGGGGGGGTAGAGAGAGAAAGAGGAACTTGAGAGTGCTGGTGAGAGCGGAGTGGTTTCCAATCTGTTGAGGAAGTCTTTATTATACAGTATGTGTGTGGACAGGAAGAGCTGTGTAACGAGGAGGAGATCTCGCCAAACCACTGGCCATTACTGACCATTGCTGACCATTACACCCAATGATTTTTCACTATTTTGGATCTGAGCTATCTCCAGGTTAACAGAGTACATTTACACTTACGTTTAACCTCTCAATGTGACATGAGAGCGATTTACAACATCGTATCCATAACTTCTCCCTTTGCCAGCCACTGACTTTAATATAGCTTAGAAAAATAAAACAAACGTTTCTCATGTATGACCTTATAAAATGAGATGACTCAATTTTCTTTTTTGACCATACAATTTATGAAGACTGAAAATGGCATTTGTGTCTCATTTTGTCTCAGTGTGTGTTGAGTGATTTGTTTTTGTCTTGAACCAGTGAACCATTTATGTGAAATATGAAAGGACCCTCAATGACTTTGCAAATAAACTTTTACAATGGCCAGTCATAAACTTGCTGTCTTTGCAAATGATATTTTTCATACATACAATATGTTGTTTATTCTCTGTAATATTCTTTACGTCAAAAGCCTTTCCAACAATGGCACCATGTACAGTGCCTCTTCACCAAATGTATACACAGCTGACAGTTAGATGGGCCAAACCAGAACTGCAGTCACGATCAAATAATTTTTCTGCCAATCACCACCTTGTGTTAAGTTCAAAATGCACACACCATAAGGCTTCCATTGTAACAAATGGAGAGGAGTGGAGGTAGTGTGGTGTGGGGGTGATGGACTGAAACCCAAAAACCTCAACCTCCTTTTAAGAAAAACAAACCAGTTTTATTTGAGAGCCAGCTAGTGCATTATACTCCCCTGACCTCAGGAAGCTTTCCCTTTCAGTCCAGCTCTGGACACACTGTTCCAGCATCAGGGGACCGGGCAGATATATGACACATGTGATGCTCAAACTGCATCGTGGCCCTGGCCACAAATCCAGCAACATTTGGCCCCTGGAGTCTTGTTTCGTGGGAAGCCGATGCTCTGACCACAGATGGACAATAACATGGTTTCTGCTTGGCGCCCATTGGTGTTTTGTATATTACATGACATATTGCTTGGCTTGAGATTACCTATTGTAAAACTGTCCATAATCATTCAACCTCATGGGGAGATGATGAGTAATGGCAGGCAGTATATGTATTTAGAGTGACATTTGTGCAGTATTTCAGGGTAATACAATGGAAGAATGTTGCAAGAAAATACATGGAACTTAAATGTAAACCACTGCTAGTTCTGACTGTCCCACAGTATACCACATAACATAGCAGCAGCATTGCAATAATGTCATCACCTGCCGGTGTCAATGATGATCAGGTATAAGTTATCATTTTATAATAATGTGAGTGTAAAATCAAGTATGTCATGGCAGGAAAAAAAACTCAAATCCCTGCATGTTTCAAGGTATCCTATCCCACCAGTCTATATAAAGGTACGGCCATGTCATAGTATGTAATTCCTCCAAATTAAACTGGTAAGAAATACCTACTTTCGTGGTTACCAAATACTTCTGCTCTCTTTGTTGTTGAACGACAGTTGTGTATGAGTAGCATGTTTTTATTATAGCAACAGTTTTGGTGGGCTATTCATTATTCTGTTACAAGAAAGCCATGCATACCTCTCCATCAGACAATGTACTGATCTTATCTCTTGCTTGACAGAAATGCCACAGACTGCCTTTTCCAGCCTTGTGCTGTTGGATTGGGTTCCTTGGAAACCTGCTCTGTAGAAAGACGACATCTGGAAGACTTGGTGCTGCTTTCAGTACAAAAGTAAAGTCATTGTTTATATTTTAAGACCGCTGGCGAGTCTAAACTTGTCATGTTTTATTAAGACCTGTATTAAAGAATCTACAGTGAAGAGTCCATGAGAGACCTGCAAGATACCACCACAGGGTGTTTTGTAATCAAAACTGAAATACACTGTAAAGGAATTTTCTGTGCTCCTGCTCTATGCAATCTACTCATGGCCTCCGATACTGAGCATAAAACACAGCATCTGGCTGGTCAGGCCATGTGTTATATCCAAGGTCAGTAAATTTGCCAAATCTCAGACATATTATTGTAACATACTCTACACACACTCACTACATCGTTAAGTAAACAACCTCAAATGCAGCCCAAAGGGCAACAATATAACCCTGAGTGCATTGCTACCTCTATTGTGAATTGTTTATTTCGAAGAGGAAGGTTTGCTGTACGTAATTGCATCTGACAGAGTGCCCTGTGACAAGAAACCACACAAATACATTATATGTTTGTGCATTGGAAAGAAATGTACATTTGTCAGCATTATGATTTATTTTGCCTGCGTACGGTAAACAAGGCGAGATAGGCGATTCCTTCCTCTCTGAAACCAAGCATATCAGACTGGATTCCATTCCTTTCCAGTTTCATTTCATATTTCATACAGCCCATTTGAACAATTGTGTTATTATGGCAGTGTAAATAGACCTTTGCACTGGGCAAGACTTCAGGAATGCTGTTCATGTGTTAGCTGACACTTTGCTGGCCGCAGGAAGCAAAAGCATCATTTATTGTAGATTGGTGGCCCCTGTGATAGGTGGGTGGTGTTTATTGCCAGCCAATCGTCTGCATAGGCTGTCACAAAATGATTGGTAAAACTATATCAGTGTCAGCATGAATTGAACATAATGACCAGTTTGGTCCTGCAAATATGCACAGTACCTCATTCAAATAGCTGCCCCCTGAATCCAGTGGGATTTTTTTCCATTAAGGCATGATTTGTATTTATGATGTAATGTAACGTGCACCTCTTATTTGACAAAAAGAAACATCGCATTGAACATAAAAAATTGTAAAATTTTACACATTATCTGCTTCCAAATTGCAATGTTTCAAAATATGAAGCTTTAGCAGTATTGCTTGGTGTAACTTGACCCTACGATCAGACATTTGCAGATGCACCGCAAAATGCAGTCATTTACTCTCCTTTGTTATGCCAGCTTTGAGTTATGTTGCTGCTTGCGAAACAGTGTCCTGTTCACTTCTTATGTTCTGCACTGCAGCACTGTGGCCAGTGAATCTCAGCTTATAGTGAAATAAACCGCTCATTGTTTTTGAAATTCAGGGGAAATTTAGTGACAGTTGAATGCTTGCAGTTTGCCATTTGTGTCCAGATTCTTGCAAACGTCAAGTTTAAAATCATACAGTCACAAACACTGTCAGAAAACTTCACATTACCTGAAATTCTTTGAACCAAGGCTATGGAACATAATTTTATACTTCATAAATTTCGCTTACGCAGCTGACTTAAGCCACAATAATAGAAGCCAAGTGAGTATAGTTAACCTGGATCATGTGCTGCCTTAGGTTAACCCCCTTCACTGCTTCCTCCAGTGCCCTGGCCTTGGCTGCCCTCTTCAAGCCCCCATTAACCTCCAACTAAGAAACCCAGTGGAGCCCAGCCAAAGAATATATAGTTTGCAAGAACACATATAGGTTTTTCTTTTCCCATGTGTTTATTACAGTATGTTTTTAGTGTCTGAAAAGAGTCATTGCACTGTAGGAGCAAATTCTAAATTGCTGGGAAGTTACTAATATGATTTCATACTTCCACGTTTTCTTTCTTTATTTCCACTGTACCCATTTTGCTGTAAACCAAAAAATCAGGGGGGTTGTAAGCGTAGGTGCTTTAATGCAGAGCTCTTATGGTGTACCTGAAGGACAACCACAGTGTAAATCTTCTCCCCTGAGGAAGGAAACTCAGGATGTGGCTTTGAAAGAAAGCACAACTGTGTGTGTGTGGAAAAGAGTTTTGCACTCAACACACATGCATGCATATGTGTTGGTGTGAGTGTGTGTCTGTGAGTATGTGTGTGTGGTCCTCTTAGTGAGATGGAAAATTATTTTTAAGTTTGAGTTAAATATTTGCTTTTTCCTTCAAGTTGCCAACTACTTTTTTTTTTTTTTTTGAATTAAAGCAGGACTTGACACTGGTGAGACGTCTGACAAAACAAATACTTAGAGTGGATGTTGATGTGGAATACTATGAATGAGGAAAAGAATTACACAAAAGGAGGGGAGATCCTGAAGCTTCACTACATGAGAGGACAACAAATTGCAAGCAATTAAAGTCGTGTTTATTTTCATCATAGGAGTGTTTGAACCTTGCCCCATCTAGAATTTACATTGAGAAAATACACAGACATAACTGCAGACATCACAAATGAGTAACATGGCACCCGTGACACTATGGCAAAACCCAAACAAAAACCTAGGTTTGTTTAGTGAACTTGACCAATTCTTTGTATTGTGGGCTGCTCTGTTTAGCTAGGTTTTACTGCAAAACAAAGGTTCCAGTCTTCCAGCCTTGTAAAGAAGGTGCTCTTAGAGCTGGTCTTATAGGAAACAAGTCATGGTGATTGTTGTGGAGTCACCAGTTTCACATGGCTTTGTTCATGAAACATTAAGTGTAAAAAGTGGGAACTGTCCTGAAGATGAATGAAACCTACAGAATACTCCACAAACCGCACATAACTTATTTCCACCAAATATACCAATATTGTCCTGAACTTGAACCAAAACAGAACCATCAATAAAATTTGCGTTGCTCACATACCCAGCAATTTCCACAGAAATAAGTCAAAAAAAGGGGGCATGAAAAGGCCACGTTTGGACAAAACAGTGTATAGACAAGGGCACAAGGGAAACAACATCTCTATAGTCTGCAGTAACAGTTAGTGGAGAGTGAACTGTCACCACCTTTGAACTTCAGCTGAGCCTTTTGAATTGAAACCAGGATTAACTAAATAAAAAAATAATACTCTCACTTACAGCAGCACCACACTATTTCTGTTTTTGATCAGTTTGTTACATTATTTCTCCTGTTGATTTATTGATTCAAAAGCCAGTGGCACCAGTGTCTCTTGACTTGACACAAACACACAAGCATTGCTTGAGTGACAATTGAGGATATAGGCCTTACATCATACATATTGACCCTAAATAGGCATATTAGTGAGCTAATGGTAACTGAAACTGGTCATTCAGCTGTGGTGTGAATAATCTTAGCTTTAATGTGTTAACAGGCTCTTGTTAAGGTAGGAGAAAACTACTGTATATCACTTTGACAGAGATGTTATCTGTCTAGTTAAAATACAAAAAACACTTTGATACGGTACTCACAATATTATCATTAGCTGCTTTTAGCATTAAAAAGCACAAGAATCTTCAGCAGATGTGAATCTTTGAGTCCATAACGTGTTAATGCATCAACTTATGGTGGGCAAATAAAGCCAAGATTGTGTTTAGTTAGTTCAGTAACTTTGTTAATATGCTCTAAATGGAAACTCTTAGATTATGCCATTTCTACGAAATCCTAGAGAAATCCTTTTTGAATATGGTCTCTGAGTTATCCACATTATTTAGGAACTATAAAACAAATTGTGGTTTTGGAATGAAGCAAAAGAGGTTGAAATGTTTGTTTCTAACTCTATAATGACTTAAGAGCTGTTGGTCAACACAGTTTGTTTCCACATTTCCTTCCCTTGGCGCTGTCACATTGTGAGGAATGTGTTCTGTTTAGTCAGTACCACTGGTTCATTCGTTCAATTAAGACTGGTGGCTGGTTGGACTGCTGTGCAGACTTAAATACAGCTTAAAAAGAGAAAGAGTTATTACTCAGAGTTTGATCCACAGACATTGTTTTAGACCACAACAGAAAGGCCCATGTGATGCAGAATGATGAGACAGGAATGTCAAATTCTGTAACTTAAGAACAAACTTTACTTTCATAATGAATTGTTCCTGATCTATGTGTCATAATAACCAATAACTCAGTGGCGGGCTCGGGCTGTCTTAGGGGTAAAAAAGGCACCAGCTGCGTTTTCTCCACTAGAATGGCACCCTAGAGAACAGGGTTTTCAACCTTTTTTTGATATATTTATCCCTTTCTGATTTAAAAGAAAAATCTGAGGACCACATTCCCAAAGCACTAGGCAAAATCAGCTCCTACGTGATTGTAAAGGGTTTCTTGCGAACAGCTATATGATACTAATAACTGATAATCGTAGTCAATTCTATCTATCTTATCATCATTTACTGTAGTGTGGTTGATTTAGAATTAGCTGGAAGTTAGTTCTTCATTTCTTATTTAATACTGTCTTGGTAACTACTTAGGATTTTGTGTATCTTGTTGTAAACTTCTACCTATAATACTCTAAAATGTGATAGTAAGTAAAATCAGACAAAAATTTAATTTTACAGAAAACTATCCATCTAACTAGCATGCTGGTCTAACTGGGTCATGAATATGTGAAGAAAACACAGGAGATCCCCGGTATAAATGCTTTTCAGCTACTCTTCATTGGCTGGAGGACCCGTCCCTCAGCTCTCCCTGAAATCCCCACCTGCGAAGAGAAGTACCATCTTCTCTGCCTGCATACTGCCAAAGACTCCCTGGCTCCTCATTCCAGCGCATCTCTCAGCACTGACTCTCTTATCCTCCTCTATACTCCGCCTAAAAAGCACCTGAGGGCCTGCACTCCCCTGCAGGTATTTCTGCTGAGAGCTATAATAAATCATTTCCCTTTTGTGTCTCAGCTTTCTGCCTATTTTGCTAATGTGTTTTTTCTCCTCCATCCTAGTTTTAGAGTTGAAAGAGGCCTACTTTAAATAGGTGCATGAGTGTGCTAAGACAGATTCAGTGCTTGCAAGTGATTCTTTCTCCTTGTCATCACTCCAATGCCCCATTTCCCCAGGCTGAATAGCACAGGAAGCATAGTGCTGGAGACACACTGTGACAAGTAACAGGTAAAGGAAGAGGAGGAGGAAACTTTTTTTGGGGTCAAAATGTAGTAATTGAACATTTGATTCATAGTACATAGTACTTCATAGTACTTGATTCATAGTACTTTGATTCATAGTACATAGCTGACTTTTGTTGCTGTCCACAAGTGTTTTGACCATAGCTCTATATCAAATGCCAGTGACTTTGTTTGTGGTAAAGTGACTCTGCAGGGAAGAAAGCATAGTGTTTATTCAAGGGGGAGAATTTCACATTTTGACCAAATTGACTCTGTAGAGAACAGCTCAGCAGGCCATGTAAATATCAAAAAAGGTTTAATGAAACCATGAGGGATGACAGTTTCCAAAGTACATATTATCTATGGAGAGGTCACAGTGGGAAAGCGGCCCGCCATCCGTCTGCATTGCTTCTGGTGGCCAGAAAGTCATGAGCGATCATTGGAATTTTTTGGTCAGAGCTTCTCGTTTGAGCCCAAGCTTTCCTGACAACCCCTTCCTCACTGTGTCATCCCCCATGCTCACACTGACACAGACACATGCACACGTGTACGCACACTTGCACACGCACAGTTACACGTGAACACACACACATGCACACTCTGCCATCCAGCTCAGTGGCTTGGAGCTCTTGCAAAGTTTTCTAAATCCGCCTCCTGCATTCTAGGTTGGTGGGAGCGGACTTCCTGAAAACAATGGAATGGACTAATCTGCGGATTTGCCAGTGGATTTGATAAAGGCCAATGTTCTAAGCCAAAGTTTCTGACCTCTTGTTAAAAACTTCTCATCTCCCCATGCCCATCCCTCCCACCCTTGTTCATTTTGTGAATGGGGTGAGAGTGGATTACCATCGGTGCTATGTCTCTAATTAAACTCTTCTCTCTGTTGCATCCCCCCTTACTTCCAACCCTCCATCTCTTGTCCCACATGCACCCAGACAATCCTCACATTCTCTCTTTCTTTTGGCATTTTGGCACAACCGTTAGTTGGAATGAAAAGGCTCATGCTGATGACTCCCAACAGGAGTGAGGCGCAGCGTTGTCGGGGTCACAAGTCAAAGGTCAATCCTCAGAGGTCAGGCGGAGGTTAATAAGGTGTTTTGTCACTTGAAGAAATGTCTAATCTCCCTGAGACTCAAAAGGATGCATCTTTCCTTTGGCAAACTTCACAAGTAGCCGCCAACCCCCTCCTCATTCTTCTCCTAACCTCTTCTTACAAGTCCGCTCCTCTTTGTAGTCCACCCTTTGTAGTCCATTTCAACAAGGCAAAACTTTCCAAAGCTGCGGTTTGTCCAGGATTAATTTACGGCAACATTTCCTAAATCCCTTCTTTCTATCTGCTCATCATCTTTCATGGAAGGCTGTCCTGCACCAGCCTGTTTGAATGGCTAGCTAGTTGATTCCCGTGAAACAATTAAAATTCCAGCATTTGGCCCTCAGTCTGTGATCTGTGTTGAAGCATGGAGCTCAGCCGGGCACATATGCTGACAGGAGCCCACTTGATGAGGGTATTATTTTAATGGAAAAGAGTTGCCTATTCATTACGTGCATGTGGCCATCACTGAGACACAAAGCACAGATAATAACAGGAACCTAAAGCTGGCGGTGCGCCAGGTCTGCTAAAAAGGCTGCCCACTCACCGATCTACAGTGCCAGTGACTCAACCAGACAGCTGCAGACAATAAAGTGGAAAACTGGCCTCCTTTATGGTCTTTACTGAGTTCACAGACATCACATTTACATATCAACTGTCAGTCATTAGATTTGTAATTTATTTGACTATATGATACATAATTAGGTCACTCCAAAACAAGGAGTAGATTTTTCTTTTTCAGCAGCAATAGCCTGCTGCCTGTCTTTCCCAGGAAAAGATGCTGCTGTGCTGAGGACAGACTGGAGCTGAAACTGCAGAATGCATTTGGCATTCTTACGCCCATGTCTCCTGTTTACTGTATTATTTTCTCATGTGGTGCTTACTTCCTTATGAGTGGGCGGTAGTATCTTTGGATGCATTTCTGCATGCATGCGTGTGAGTGCCTGTGCTTGCTTCAAAGCTTCATCTTCAAAAATTAATCCCAATACTCAATAGATACTATTTCTGTCAAGTGAGCTAGCTTTCCACGACAATTGCTCTCAGAATTGTATTAGCGCGACACATGTTAGTGTGAAATGTGTGTTTGTGAAATATGCTTGGCTACTCCTAAAAGGAAACCCACAACATTAGGTCAAGGCCATGTGGTGTGCTGTGCCACTGACGCTGAAGAATGTGACATATTGAGGACAAACAGGCTTTTCCACAAACAAAAATATGGGGAAAGCCCACATTCGTGTTTTCCAGTTGTTTGTGAAACAACCACACTGTTATTGTTTTCCTGTCAATATGAATTACAGTAGTGTGGAAGGACTTTTTGGCCATCTGTATAATTGTCCATTTCTCTGTGAAAGGACTCTCCAGACAATGCTGGACTTTGCTGAGGGAGTAGTTCATTGAATGACTTATGAAGGTCTATAATCATTTTGGTTTCCAAAGAAGAATATGCTTTTAGACACTTCTTTGAATCGCAATTTTCTATACAACATTTGAACATTATAATAAAAGGCACTTTATCTTTAAATTAAGATCCCTTGCTTATTGTATGTCCTAAAAACATTTTCTATTAAGTCAGCTTTTGCTTGTGTTCCTCATAATAGGCTTCTATATCTATTTTTTATGATTTAGTTTATGATATTTCTATGATCCTTCTGTGAAAAATTTGTGAATAATGCAGTAACCACTTTTTCTACATAAACCTTGAAGTGGTGGACTTAGACTGGGTACAGTGTACAGAGAGAACTCTGAAGACCCACACAGTGTAACTCAAGGAAAGGTTCACCACAGTTCATTTTCTAAGAGAATCACTCCTCAAGCGAGTGTGGGATAGCAGGAGTAGAACGTCTTTTTGCAGAAAGAGAAAAGTTTTTTACATTTTTAACTTCATGCGAATGAGGGAACAATCTGCCTGTAAAATCTCTAGGCTAAATGAAAAAATATTGGTGGAAGAGAAGATAAGAAGAGAGATTCTTCTTTTGTATGGCCCATGTCTTACATACAAGAAAAATCAATGGCTGCTTGGCACAAAGTGATAGGCCCACAGCGACAAAAGGCTGTGGGTCATTGTAATAATGGTAGTTCCTCCCTGGTTGCTATTCAAGGTTCCTGAAGCTGTGGACTTGACCAGGCATAACTCATCATGCACACATTTTCAGGGAAATGTTCAGGCTCAAATCGGCATAACTAACCCCAACATTACATTTACCCAGTGACAAAACGTTAATGATGAACTGTAGTACCGCAGATTCTTACACAATACGATGTGGTTTCCTTTCTAAACGCTCTGTGTCATTTGGCAAAAAAGCCTTTAATAACGTCTATTTTTCCCTGAATTAGACTATTTTAATACCACTGAAAATTATTTTTGTTCTGAAAAACTGCCAGAACGTCAACCAGTTGTAAAATGCTCAGCAGTGGCAGTCTGTGAATTGTAAGCCTTGTGTTGCATGTTTAAAGTGTAATGTATAAAGTTCCTTGCTCCGTACAGTCAGCGGTGGGATGGTTGTTCTTCGCTGACGTTCTGTATGTGGTCAGTTATTTCAACGGTGGGTTACAGCTGCTCTGCTTTTGCCGTGGCTCCCAGGCTTCTTGCGCGTCCTGCGGTTTGGTATCACCCGAAGGTGTCTGATGCATTTGGCTGTCGTGCTCGGGTGGCCTGCCCTGCGGTTGCCCTCTGTTTGGGTTTCTGCTTCATGCTCAGATTAGCAGCTATCTCCACTGGGTTCTGGCTTTTCCTGGAAGCTGGCTCATTCATTGAGTATTTGCTTATGTTTCAGTGTGAACTGGCACACTCTTCCGCGTTCCATATAGCCTCCACTCTGAATGGTTCAGATCTGTGCCAGGAGCCCTTGTATACTTCTCTAAATCTCCAACTATTGATTTACAATTTAATTTCGGCTGGTACAGCCACTTAAACCTATATCTAATCTCTTTGAATGTAAACAAATTTCTAAATCACATAATCAAGCATAATAACGTACTATACGTAATACGAAGATTATTTTGTTTATACGTAATTATACATTTTTGGTGTGTGTGAGCTCTGTTTTGTGACTGGATAACTCGGTGCACTTGTTGTGTCTATATGGTGTTTGTTGTGACTGTGGGAGACTTTTTCAATTTACAGACTTTTATTATCAATATATCCTGTTGCATATGATTGCGTATACAACAATCTCCAGTAATAATGAGGAATGCCAGGCTCAGAGCTTTGCATGAGATGAATCAGTTGCACTTGCCAGACTCGAGTTAGTGATACCCCTCTTGGAGGTTTCACCACACAACTCAAACACGATCAATCCCAATAAAGCTGTCACATAAAGATTTCTTCCTCACAGCCTGCTCATCTCTCCAAAGCATTTTGTCAAAGATCAGCGACATCTCTCCTTATGAGGTATACGACTTTACAGCACGCTCTCCTTGTAAGGTTATTCCTTCGCTAATGAGTGTATCTGGTTGCCCAGAACTGCAGCGAACAAATTAGCGGAGATGATTACACTGCCTTTTTGCAAACTTTATCTGCTAATCTCTTGTTCTCTCTGTTTCTTTTACCCTCTCCCTCTCTGTCTGCTTGGTGGGAATACATCATTGTCTCAGCAGCTAGTGTGTTTCAGTCGCTCTTTGAGTGATAAGTAGAACCCCTGAGACGTGCCAAGTGCTGTTTCCCAGAGGTTTACCAAAGGACGTCGCAGCACCTCTCTCGCTCTCATTGCTTTCATTGTGCTTATTTGCATTCATGATTAGTCTTGCTCTACTGGAAGTGTGGCCTCATCCCCACGGCATGAGTCCAGGGCCTTTGTTGGGCTTCTTATAATAAATGCAAAGCCTGGCTTTCTTGATTGGTTCTATCATTGTCTCGTTAGCTGCTCTGTGGTTTCCTCAGTTTAGACTTGGAAACAGAGATGCAGAGGCTGCTATTCCTACTCTCCAGGCGGAGATAGACAGATGGAGAAGCAGAAAGGTGTAGATATGGTAGGGGATACAGTTGCACATATTTTGGTTACAAAATATGAGCTTCCAGTGAACCAGTACAAGAGTTGGGTAGTCTTGGAATATTTCCAAACACCAGTTCTGATAAATCATATTCATGCTGTTCTCTGACATTTTTTATATCACTGAAAAAAAACAGATTTAGATATTTTTGTGAATGACAAAGACACGGACTGAAGGAGAAAGAGATTAAAAAAAGAGGATGTGGATGAGGCAGTTGCCTGGCAGAGGTAGAGGGGGGGCGAACGCAGCGGCGGTTCAAGCCCTGTCATTCTCACGAGAGCACTGCTGGTTTAGATTTGGAAGCTGGGGCAAAGTGCCAGGGGCTCTTTTCACCGGGGATGAGCCACTAATCTGAGTTTGTGTCCCACTGATGGGGCTTCCTGACCAGTTGAGGATGTTGTCATCATTGGTTAATGTTGAGCTTGCTCATGGGGTGGGGGGGTTCACATGAGCTGCTGTCAAGCAGCCGCTGCAGGCAGGGGGGGGGGGGGGCTGGTAATGTGCTAGTGAAGTGATGGACAGAGGTGTGTGGCCTTTTCTCAAAAGACCTCATTTGTATTATATAGAAACATAATTGTTTTTTCTTTCTTTCAGTATTTCAATGTACGTATGTCCTCACTGTTAGAGTTAGATGAGAAGATATGTAGCAGGAGCTGCACATCACTATGGAAACATAATGCCTTTTCTGATGAAATTTCTGATAACAGGACCATGTGTTAAGATTATTCTTTCTTGCTTGTTTCACAATGTGCAACTAATAATAAGACGATATACAACAGAAGCTTTACTCTCTGCAGTCTTATGCATTCCCCCCAAAATCTTTAGTTGACAACACCAGCTCCTACATATTCTGCAGTATTAACTTTCATGGTGGCAAGTGGTTTCCACTTGAGGACACCATCCTACCTAAAAGCCACTGGTGGAGCACAAATCAGGTGATACGTCTCCATCCACCTGCACTAGTAATAATAAATTAGCAAATGTGTGGAAGCTTCCCTCTTCCATTACAGTGCTCAGTGCCAAAATTAGAATACTTTGTGTAAATCTCCTCTACACAGCAGACTTGATATTAGCAAAGACGTGTGTTTATTTGAGCAGTCACAGAGAACCAGGTGGCTGGGGTTTGCCACATCAGGTCAATTCAGATAGTCTGTTAAGTTGTCATTGAAAAACCTAATAAACAGCACTCTCCTGTGCTTTCCTAAATAGCCTTGGATTCATTTATTGTCCTATGTGGCAAATCCTACAAATCTGGCACCTCAGTAGGCAAAAACAAACAGAAGAACGGTACTTTCAACACTGTTTGACCTAAGTCTGTTCCAGAGGAAGAGCGGCTACAGTAGAAGGTCTATATTTACTCTCCTGGTTCCAGCTGAGAGCATTTTGAAAGGAACCAGCTCCTACACCACAGGAAAGGTGTCATGGTTTAGCAAGGTGTGGGCACAGCACATTCCTGGCGTCACATGCCAACCCGCGGGTGGAAGCCACCCTGCTACCGGCCCTCATGCGGCTTGTGAATGGAGGCTGTTGGATGGCAAAAGAGCAGCTCCAGGGATGGGTTCATGTTGAGGTAAACAGAAAGTGTGACTCACTCCTGGTCCAGACAAATGCCACCAGAGACCACAGACAGATAAGTCTGCCACACTGTCTGTCAGCCACAGATGATGTAACAGGAATCAGACCCCTCTCCCCACACCACCACCAGGCCAGAGCTATCTATTCCCTCTCGTCCGTGCCTTTTAGTCACCTCCCAGTCTAAACCTGCAGATTTCTGCTTGCCACTGTGATGCTAAAATAGTTCCATTATGTGATTGCCATCTGTCCAGCCAGACATGAGCTGTGTTTAATTAATTGCGTTCTTCTTTTCAGCATCTCCGACTCCTTTCTTTAAGATGCAGATGTGAACTCAGGCTGATGTTTGTCACGCACCATTTTCTCTATTTAGGAAAGGCAAGTGAGGTGCACAGCAGCCCAGAGGCATGCATGGCTTTGGTGTGGTTCAGCAGCACTCACATTACCTAAATGCTTAACATTCATCAGTCAGGTATAGGGAGGAATGTGTCCACAGCTGCCTTGCCTCATTGCACCTCAGATATCACACCACCACCATGCCTACCAGAATAAACATTCAGCAGAAAGGGAAAACATGCTGCTGAAATTCCCATGGATGGTTTCTGTGGTTGTGGTGGTCGTGCTGACCTCATGGAGGACTGCATGGGATGATCACTGAAGGAAGAGGTCAGCTTGGTAATTTTATGGCACCTCATTATTGTGGGTGTATATTGATATAAATGAATGCATGGACGGATCGTTGGCTGCTTTCCACGAGTATAACTCATCCATTTTTATTTTCCATGAGGAGTTTAACTGCATAACTTTTGAAATGGTCAAGCATGGGAGGGGAACTTGGTCCCTGACAGTAGATGAGACAGTGGCTGCCATTATATGGCACCTTCTAAATGTAATCAGTTTTACAAACGTGTTTACATGATTACTAAATTAAATTATCAGATCCTACGTTATCCTGTTGATAAGCAAATCTGTTATTACACCATGGGCTTTTGTACTGATGTAAAGGTTTTACCACTTCTTTGTACAACAGATGACATGTTATCTGGTTATCTTCCTGAAAGTAGTAAACATCTCCTACACAAAGATGGCTCCTCCATCTCCTCCAGAGAAAGTTGCACCACTTAGGAAAGTGCAACAATTAAAGAGAGGGGGATGTGCTTTTCCAATGGGGCATGTTTAACTCTCAAGTGGGTAAGAATATGCTGAAAGAACACAGATATTCTCAAGATTCCATTCTCAAGAGTCAAAAGAGCATTTATGTTGGTGCAATTACTGTAGTGCACAGACACAGTCTTCATATCCTTTATTATTTAGTGTACCCCACATTTTTATACTACAACATAGAAAAAAACAGTTTTTTAAAATATAATTGCAACCTACTCAAATCCTTTATGTCAGAAAAGAATAAATAGTCAAATATCAAATAGTCGTCATAAGAAAAGTGAGTTCTGAGCAATATCCATCCAATGATGGAAACTGTGTGAAATATCTTTGTATCTTGTGTTTATTTTATTGTGGCACAATAAATATTGTGTATGTTGAGTGAAATGTGTTTATGTCTTTCATTGATAAATTTGGATTTTAGATGTTATTGATTTTTTTTTTTTTTTGGGTCAGATGTCTTTATAAGCCATCTTGTTTTGTTTTTTTTACATCTCACCATAACTATTTATTTTACTACCTCAATGCCTTATGTTTTTGTGTCTTGTTGTTTGTGCAACTAAATAAATTAAACTAAAACTATACTGTTGAAAGTTCCAGAAAAAAAGGTAGTTAGGACTGTCCAAGAGGAAGAGGTAATGAATAAGCTCTTTTGGGGCTTTTTTTCCTCTCCCTGCACATTACTTTCTATTATTATCTTTTATTTCTTTACTCTGATGTAAACTTAAATAAATAAAAGTCAACACTGAAAACTCACATCTACATGAGTCTCACTCCTCCAGATTCCTTATCAGCGTGTGTCCATGTCTACGGGTGCTCATCTGTACTGTAATTTTTTCCCCTCATGCAACACACCAAAATGCACACGTCTTCACGTTTCTGCAAACGGGATTATGCCTAACACTTGAGTGCTGCAGTGAAAGTGTGTTATAGGGGTGCTCGAACCAGTGACAGCTGGCTGTATGTGGGTTACCATCACCAGCAGGGCCAATAGAACGCAGCTCTCAACACCAGCCAACAGAGCTGCTGAGAGGGGTCCTGGAATTTACACACATAATTATCACTCTGCTGCTTGGCTTTAGTAGGCTCACTGTACGTGTTTGTGTATATGTGCGTGTGTGTCTGTGTGTGTAAGCCACATGATGGCATGTGTAATTGTCTTTGTGGGGTTTTGGGAACATTCAATTGTCACATTCAATAGTTTCAGCATCACTCACCTCTTCCCTAATTCATATTTTGGTTCAAGCCTCCCTTCTGTTTGTTTTGACAATTCAGCGTGGGAAACACAAACGTACAGTGAACTGCTACCTCAGCGTGTGTTTTTCATTCCTACATGGATCTCCTTGTATTCTACAGTATCACTGACATGTACTGTCTTGTGTGTTGCTCTAAAACACCATTAATAAACATAATGTGAGCAGCCTGTGAGGTGATCCCTAAGTTGCTTGCTCTAACACTAGGTGTCAGTGTCGGGTCTAGCTCTCACGGTGCCGGCAACAGACTTTCCATCTTCACTTTATTACTGACTTTGAAATTCTCTCACAGAGCGACTCATTAAATAAGACAGGATAATAGTCATAGATGCTCCATTTCAAATTTCACTTTTGCAGATCTCATTAGGAGAAAAATAGGCAAATGACATAGCAGTGTTATGACTATTCATTCCACCATATTGAAAGTCCCTCGAACAACAAAGAACATGCAATAAAGGGTTATATGTGTGCTTGGTAATAAAGTGTTTGAAGTTTGGTGTTTGCTGATTAATTCATCAATTAAGCCTGTACTCGTCTCTGTCTCAAGTTTTATGAAACACCCTATAAAAAGCCAAACACATCTTTAAAACAAAATTCCTCTATTAAAACTCATTTATAGATTAATACAACCGGTACACATTCCTTTCAGAGTCCATAAACTAGAACCACATATCATGGCCTATTTGGTATTGTACTGTTAAAAGAAGTTAATCATTGAGCACTGAAGTGCCTGACCTGTTGTCAATGTGCTATTTTTAATAGCTCATGTAACACCCTGTTTCGTTCAATAGGCGAAGTTAGCACCTCGACCTCTCATAGGTCCTCTCAATAATGACATTGGTGTGGTGATAAGGATTGAAGAGAACACACTCCATTACGTCTTCATTGCAGGGCAGATAGCAGAGGAAGATGGGTCTGCAGGACGTCAACATGATGGTGATCTGCGGAGCAACAGTATCCTGCAGTACCAAGGGAGAATACGTCTGACCTTCCACATCTGACCACCTTTACTTCCTTTCCGGTCTGATCTCTCCTTCCATCACCCTGTTTCATTACAGCCATTTCTTTTCTCACTGTTCTGTCCTCATTCACTTGCGTAATCTTTATCTAGAAATCACTGAGTTGTTTTCGGCTCAGCAACTGCTGGAAGTTCACCTTCTGATGATTATGCATATTAGTTCATTCTTATTCATTGTTGTTCCTGGAAAAGAAGAAAGAGGATTGGTGTTCCCGGTTTTAGAAACCAAACCAGCCTCAAGGCATCGTAGCAAACTCCCAGTTATTAAATGTAGCACTTTCATTTGTATATAAAAGAGTGGAGATTTGTTGTGTGTGTGTTTGTGTGCATGTTACTCCATAGGCTTAGCCGCTCATATCTACTAAGAAGCACACAAAAATTGCATGTATGTGTTTGTGTGTACTTTAGGCTGCCAAAGTAAAAGGCACTTTTCATCCGTTTCATCTTGATCTACTTTTCTTCAACATCCAGAGATTGTGCCCATTTCTTCCCGTACTGCTCCACCCTGAATGCTTCAATGGACTCTTCGTTGTGTTTTGGTGCCTTGAGCATTCCACTGTTGGCATTCAGGATGGTAGTAGCTGCCAACTGACAAGGCCTCTATCTCTGCACCACTGGCACTGTACTGGAAACACAGGTGCTTGGTGGAGATGACAAAGCCATATCTTATTTCTCCACTAAAAGGGAAAATAAAACTATTTTCAAAAGCATGAAATCTGCCTCATGTGTTGCTTTCCCCTTGTTTTTTTACACCTCAAGAATATGTGTCATAATTTTAGGTCAATGAAACAGACAGAACCCTTTAATTTATTGGATATTCCACAGATTTGACACCATGAGGACTACTACTCTGCGAAAACACTGGCTTTGGCTGTTGATGTCAGCGGGGATTAGCACTTTTGGCACTTGACCATACTAGGGACTAAAAGTAAGGATATTTCTGCCTCTGCATCACTCAGTGCCTTTTGTGAATTAGACAATGACAAAACTATTCGATGAAATCAAATATCTTACCCTGTCTTTGTGTGAAAGATAAAGAGACATGGCGGTAGGTATATCTCTCACTGTGAGGTCATGTGGTTCAGCTGGCGTTCCATGGTGAAACAGCAAGGTGTATGACGTATGACGCTCAGTAGCCATGGCCACGAAGAAATGAACCCACATAAGCAGTGTTTGTTTTTGAAACACATGCACACTTAAGGTAATGGATAATCTCTTATCTGAAGAATCACAAGTATGTGTTCCAAGTTTAAAAAGAACGTGTGGATCCATGTGGAGTTGGGTGCCTATATGGAGTTGCATGCTTTGCACGTCATAGAGGAAATTGCAAGATTATGCCTTAGGCCTGGCCAGTAGTAATTACTGAAGAAGTGGCCTATAATCTGTGGTTGTTCTGTGATGTGTGTGAGTATTACTGTGATTGTGTGGAGGCCGGAATGGCATTGTTGCACATATTTTTGGACTCTTCTATAAAGGTAGTTTGTGGCCAGACACATGTGTATGATATGCACTTCACACCTCGTCTTTAAGATAAAACGTTTTTTAGATTTTACTCTTATAATGTGGCTGATTGCTCAATACAATTATGTGCTGATAAAGTTAATTACAGTATATTGTGAGGCTTTTAAAGGACATTATAATGTTTTCAGGTTTGTTTAGTTTTCAAAGATGGAAACTTATCATTGCAGAAGTAACATACATTTTGACTATCATCCATCATCCAATGGAAGATAAATGGCATCAACTTTTGAACAACACAGACTAGTAATTACAAACTTTTACACAATAAAATCTAGCTGTTTATAAGTAGCCTGGGGACAATAAAATCCCCTTTTTTAAGGTCTCACCTTTGATCTCACAAACTTACCGGCATATGTTTAATTAATCATAAGTTTTTCTTGGCTCTTTCTTTCCCTTTGCTTTCGTCACCTTTCCCCTTGGCAGCCGATCCCACATCAGGATTAAAGGTTCCCTGAAATCATTAATGAATAAAAAGTTATATTTACCAGCCAATCATAATCCTTGTGTCATTAAGGCTTGATAAAAGCCCTTGTGTGGAGGAGAGCACCTGCTCTACCTGCCATCAGCTCCTCATGTGCTGCGTGCAGCTGCTGCCTTGGCTGGCCCATCGCTGGTTCAGTTCCAGGCCCTGAAGCCCTTTACCATCAACACTCACTCAGAGCTACCACATTAAGGTTGGTGACAAATGACCCCTGAGGTCATGGCTCATCATAACACCACATTATAACACCTCACAGGATTTCATGACAGCTCAGAACATCTCGCTCCAGTCAGAGCTTTGATCCAACCACAAATGGAGGCAGAGTGTTGGACGCATCTGCTGGTGGCACAATTAGGGATTTCCCAGGCAGCGAGGTAAGGTCATTAGGTCAAAGCAATGCTTTACATTACAGGGATGAAGATGAATACTTTTTGGATCTGACAGTGACACCTGTTTAATTTTGAGATGCAACCACAAGAACCCCTTGTCCCAAATATACAATGTCAGAAGATGCTGCATACGTACTTCAGTCAATAGACACCCGTAGTATGTAAACACAGGAAAGTAATCTTAAGAATAAAAATCGAATAACTCAACAACACCGAAACACCTTTCAGATTTGTCCCTTGCTTCCAACAAATTAAATTAGATTCAAATTTATTGTCCTTGCAGTACAAGTACTGAGGCAACAAAATGCAGTTTAGCATCAGTTCACTAGCTTTCTCGATTCAGCATTAGCTAAAAGACCAATAGGCTAGTTTACAGATGCAGCAGCTGGGCCTCCCCTCTCTGGAATACAAGTCACAGCCTGTTGCCCTTATACAATATATTGAGATTTTGAACAGATGATAGCAGGTTGAATTTTAAATTTTCTCGTGTGTTTGTACAGCCATTTGATTTGGAATGAACAGTAATAGCCCTAGGACTCACTCTCTTTGGGCATCTGATCTGTGGAAACCTTTACAGCCACTCAAGACCCACCGGTTGAAACTGGCCTGTTAATTTATTTTGCATTTATATGGTCTGACTGAATTTTATGTCAGTGGTTGTTTGCTTGTATTGTAAAACACTTTGTGACATCTGCTCCACAGGGGTATGGTATAAATAAACTTTACTTACCGGTACTTACTGTTCACATAGGGTAAACCAAGGTTAACCTTTTCTGGTAATGTCATCTACTTTATGGTCCCTGTTTAATTACGTATTGTTTGATGTGGAAACTGAATAGCTGCAGTGTTTGCGCCATGGAATGGAGAGGAGAGGAAAGGAGTGATACAAGAGAAGAGCTCATACTTTCAAAAGACCTTCTCTGTCCGTTTTTAAACTGTCCTGTGTTTCCCTTCCCTTTGCTGATTTATAGGCTTGTCTGTTACTAGGATACGGACATGCACAGTGGTTCTTCATCACTCTGAGTGGACGAGATACACTGCCAGAACCTGATCTGGACTCAGAGCCAAACACTAATGGGAACCCCAACTAACCTGCAGTAACTGAAACCTAAGCTGCCAGTCTAAGAAAACATAAGAATGTGTAAGTGCAGCATTTCAAAGTCAGCACAAATTAGAGCAATAACCTGATCAAATAACAATCACCAGCCAGCGGACTATTGTTGAGTGACTGAGATTTACATCTTCAGCAGACTGAGAAGTAGACTACTACTACTGCCCTCTTGCAACACTACCTATCCGCTAACACGCAGGCTAATTACCGCATAATGACTTAATGAGAGCTGCGGGTTTGACTCAGCAGGAAACAACCGTTCTGTTTTACATCCAGTAGCATGCTCCTGCAGCATGACTCACCCCTGGTTGGCCCAGTCTTTGGCTCCATGCATGCTGGGCCTGCCTGCCTGTCTGACTGCCCCTGATTGACACAGAGTGGGATGAAGGGGGCGTGTGGTTTAGGAGAAAAGGTGGAATTAAGGGTGAGATAAAGTACAGTTGTTACTGAGATTTGAAAGGGCTTTAGATAGGGAGCAGGCAACTGTAAGGTTACTTTTCAAATGCGTTTCAAATCTTGCTGGGGATAAGTTTTAACCAAGTGTGCGTTGACAAAGTTTTAACTTCATGTGAATACTATGATAAGAACATATTCTGCCTCACAATATTCTTGTGAATAATACATTATCGACTAAAGTATGACACACAGCAATGCAGTTTTATATGTTTTTTTGTCTCCATCTTTCTTTGACTTTCTTTATTTTTAATGGTACGTTACTACAGGTAAACCCGCAGGCAATGTTTGGTACAGCCACAAGCTACGTACAGTTAACTACTAAGTCAGCATTGTTTCATAAACATAATTATCTTGGTGCGCCACATTATTTACTGTATAATTAACCAGGTTTAATCAAGAATCTCTTCATCAAGACTAAGGCAAATCTTTTTAAGTCTCTGGAATCAACACTGTTCACCACAAAAGAAAACATCCTATCGGTCCACCTCCTGGCAGAAAAAGGACCGGGTCAGGCAATGTTTAACCTCTGAGATTCTATAATCCTTCCTTAATGCTGGCTCACTCTTCCACTTAAATGGTCTGCATGTCTGACGCTAAGCTGACAAGATGGAGGAATTGACATGGATCAGGCAATAAGAGGCTGCCGGCTTCAGTTTGTAATTCCCTCTGAGGCCGGTTGGCTTATGCAAATAGTAGACCACCCGTTACCACTGAAGAAGGATTAGAACCACACTGTAATGAGTCTGCAGTCACTTTGAATGACAAATATGGTGCAATGAAAGTGTGGATAAAAATAATTGTCATTGTCGAATACAATAAATGGTGTAATACAGTTTACCAGTAAATTTCTAAAAGCATGTTACAACATGTTCTCAGTTTGATATTCTGTTAGTTACCAATTTTATATTATTTCTGCAGACAGCAGCACACTCATTCACCTGCACCTGCACAAGAAGTCCTGTTTTTTTCTCTTTCTTTCATCTGATTTGGTGCACTGACTATTTTTCATTAAACAAAATACTCATCATATGCATATACCATTCAAAGACACATTCTATTAACGCAGTACTTTCACTAACAGAATATAATTGACGTAACTCTAAGCCAACCTACATCACTAACTCACTCAGTTGTAAGCCATAAGAGGAAGCTATACTGTAACAATATAGATCCATCAACAGATTGTGGAAATGACTGATGAGAGCTCCAGTGTGTGTCCCAGGCAGGAGTGTTGTTGGAATGGATGGCAGTGAGGCGCATCCACTCTCACTGGATGAGAAGGAGGCACACCTGCAGTCGTGCCATATTTTTCTCTCATCACATCACAGTGTCATTCACAAGGACACAAACACACTCTTCTGACACACTCAAACGCCGGATGTGTGTGTGTGTGTGTGATGATCTATGCACATGTAGCCACAGGTTCACTAAAAATGTGGTTTTCTTTTGGAGTTCTGGTCTTGTGGCTTTGCTTCAATAGAAATCTGTACAATCTGAAATATTTGCCAAAACGAAGCTTATTTTAAAATTATTTTGTGATCTGACAAAAGCCGCTGAAACGCTTTGCTTCAGTCACTCTTTTTTGTTTTCTTGTGATAACCTTTTCCTGATTCTAGTATCTTTACCCTTACCTGTTAGCTTCAGAATACATTTTTATCAGCTTTGTTTGCTCCTGGATTCAATTTGTAAATCATAAATCAAACCTCTGGTGGCTGTTACCAAATATAGTAAACAGGAGAGATAGCGCCACTCCATCCATTCAAAACTAGGCTATTGCACTGTGGAAAATGGCTAAACTTGAAAGGTTACATTAATAAAGGCTGTATGGATAGGTATAATTTGAGATAAAATTTCTGATATTTGCTTTTGTTTCTTTCTTTCTTTTACTATATAAAGTGTGATGTAACTGTTCTTTGTACAGTACTGTGTAGTAAAAAAGTGCCTACATCAGTGATAACAAATATACACCACTTTTGGTGGCATATCCTCATCTTTCACCTGATGGAGGTTGTTTGTTGAAAATTGATAATCTGGGAAAGGTACTGTGGGAAAAACAGTTTAAGGTCTGAGACATTAAAGCGTCGGACCACACAGTCCTTTCTGACCTGCTTTGATTAATAACTCAGCACTGTGACCGGAACATTAGGACACTGTGACAAATAGCCAAATCTAAAAGGTTTTGGACAGTTAAGTGTACACTTAGTGGCATGGTTAATGATATATGCACTGTAGGTTTGGAGGTGGTTGAGTATATGTGTATACATATATGTGTGTGTGTGTGTGTGTGTGTGTGTGTGTGCAATTGTTTTGGCTCCATGGATAGGTGGTAATCAATTAGAAGACATTAGGCTGCAGACTGGCCTGATGCCAACAGAGTATTTCTGTCCAGCTCTTTCAATTAGAGCTAAATGTGTTGAGCTCTGAGTTTGAGCTGGGCCAGACAGATGCGAGAGGTGTGCTTGTACTTTTCTTCTTTAATGTTTCAACTGGCAGACTCTATGAGGATGTTTTTATAGCGGGTTCATTTACAGAGCATTGGGTTGTGTTTTCCTCCAAACAGTGGGGGGAAAAAGACTTGCACGCCATTTCATTTGTGTTTGCTTTTGCCTTGGCTTCTTGTGAGGCGCATTTTATGATGTTGGGTGAATTCATGTATTTGTCATGCCTGCGGTCGAGCTTGTGAGCTCAACATGCACTCTGTATTTTGTTTTGAACATATGATTAGCAAATAAGCAAATGTTATGCTCTTGGCAAACAAAAAGGCAATATTTTGCTTTCTGAGAAGGCAGATTCATTTCAGGAAAAAAAAAGGGTGAAGCTGAATTTCAGGAAATAAAAAGACAAAAGACAACCTAACCACCTGCTCTTAATTTTTACTGGAATACGATCAAAACATGGTTAGCTAATCAGGGACAGATGATCTTAATGTGCAATCTGTATTTTGTTAAAAACTAGAATTTAAAATGGACTTATGCACTTCTTAAGAGACCAGTGAAGCCTTTCAACTGAAACAACCAAACATGTTGTGAATTAGTGCGCGAATGCCAAATTGAACCACAAGCCAGTCCAGTGTTGACCTTTGAACTTGACTGTACCCACCAGCTTGATGTTGGCACTCCCTTTTCTTCTATGTGTGTCTCTACGTGAGTGTGTGCACTCTTGTGGGTGATCATTCATCTTCCTGTGGTTTCTGTGAGCATATTGGAGGCTGTCATGCAGACATGCATGAGAAAGGTTTGTCGTGGCCTTGTGCATCTGGCAACACACGGTTAGGCTGTTTTTATTTGGGTTTGCTAAGTTGCAGGACAGAGTTCACGGACCTGCAGCCAGATTGGTAAACACAATCATGTTTTCAAAAACAGATTTTATGGCTGTCATTGGGGTTGTAAGGAAAACGAGATGGAAAGATGTATTTATTCGCACATTAGCTGTCACGGCATATTTTGCGCTCGCTATAAATGTGCCAGCGGTTGTAAAGGAACTCATAAATGATATTAACTATGTATAAACAATTTTGATTAGTTACTCATGCTTTAAATGAGCTTTTATTTGGATTTGTTCTCTTATATTGTTGCTTTAAATCAGGATGGTTTTGAAACTTCCAACTCAGTTCCACACACACACACACACACACGTTGATATCTGTATGGAAATGTTGTCCATGCTTAAGTACACATACAATTTTGCTCCACTCCTGCCAGGTGTTTGAAGCTCCTTCAGCGTTCTTGTAATGTTTAACAAGATGTTGTGACTCTTTTAGAAATGAGGGTGGTCATGGGGAGGCACAAATTCATGAACTGGGAAACACACACTCATTGACATAGTCACATGCATGCTGTATGATACTCGCACTCGTAGAACATGCACACACACTCCTTAGTCTAACAGCCCTGAGGGATTAGTAATGGTTTCTTGGCAATGAGCCTGGTTTCTAGCACCACTCATCGTTGGGATCCCATATCGAGGGGATTTTCACCTCACAGTGTTTTTCTTGCACTAAACTCATATGTTTTCATCTTGACAGCACATGTTAAAAGAAGAGTGATCATTATAATCACGGTATAACATAAGAAGAGTTCAAGAGGGGACCACATGTTTGTCTAGTTGCGGTTATAAATTGTGTGTCCTGTATTTTGAATGCGTGCGTCCATGCTGCTTTCACAACAAATCCACTAATGGTTTTATAGCCACCAGTCGCCATGGTAGCGCTGGAAGCCAAAAGAAGTGCACGCTGGGAGGACAATATGAGTGTGTTGAGTGTCTTCAGGATTAGGACCACAGGGCTATTTTTCATTTCACCTTTGGGCCACCGAACAAGAGAGTAATGGGGAGCATTGCCTCTCCCAGCATCTAATCTCCCTTCAGCACTTGAGGCCAAGCAGCAGAGTGGGAGGATAGTGTGTGTGTGGGTCTGGGCATGTGTGTGTGTGTGTGTGTGTGTGTATTTGTATGAGAGTGAGTAAGGACCAGATGATGCATGCTAAGAAGTGCAGCCACGGAATATTAATCACAGAGTCCTTAGTCTCACCAGTGCTTTGGCTGAGGAGAGTATCAGCATGCATAACATGTCTACACTTGAACAGCAACACACAGCCTGCTACTCATTTCATTCATTTTATGTTTTTGAGCTGAGAAATACTATTCCAAGAAAAAATTGGGGGGGGATTTATTTTCTTAGAGGGAAATTCCAGAATTTGTCAACCTGGATCTTATTCTCATGTGTGTCTATTATGACTATTGGTAATAGTTCCCACCTTCATTTGGGAAACGTGGACTCAGCAAGAATAACATTGACTGGGGAAAGGAGTTCAAGCCCTCCGGGAATCCCTTTCACTCCTGTAGTGAACTGCGTAGCATAGCGGATCCACTTCCGGGTCAATTTGCCAGCTGATCAATCTGCCGTGTTGGTGCGCACTGGTTTCTTTACATTAGAGTAGGGCAGTTGATTGCGTTCAATGTGGTTTGTGTCCATGTGGAGAAATTGGGAGCTAACGTTATAAGATGGTTCATGTCTGCTGATTTCCAAAGATCACTGTACAAAACGGAGACATCAGTTTTGGGTATGCAGTTTATTTTTTACAGTTACAGGGATTTTTTAAAATATTTTTGGATGTTGCATGCTTGCAATGCTCTTGAGAGGTTTGGACAAAAATTACGAAATGATGTTCAGGTACAGGTCCAGTTCGGTCATGTCATACTTGACACGAAGCTTCCTGTTCAGTGCTGGGGTTTGTTATTTACGTGACAACATGTGAATAGGGTTCATGAATATTTACTACTTATGTGTTAGTAGTAAATATTCATGAACCCTAGCTAAATGGAGAACATCAATCCTTGTTTAAAAAAAAAAAATTCAATGGGTTTACTGTTTAAGGCTTCCAAAATTGTTCAAATTAAACAATTTGACAAGGGATAATACCTTTTTTTTTTACTGCTTATAACTCAGGCATCAGTCAGAATGGACAAAAATATCAGGTGACCACACAGGTTGATAAATACTAAAGTTTCCCTCAGTTTTCTAAATGGATCTAGCTAGAATCTTCCTCGCCTGTTATATAGCCCAATAACAGAACTTTCTGTACATGTTCTTTCTTATCATATTAGGATTTCATCAACTTTCTCATTCAATCTGTTACATAAAAACACTAAAGAAATATCTACGCTGGACCAGGCTGTTGTGTCACCATTAAAAGCAGATATGGATGTCTTCAGGTATACAGTATTGCGCAAACCTGCCCGAAGGCAGGAAGACTTATGAGACTCAGCTACCACTTTCTAGTGTGTTTTCCAGCCAGGCAAAGTGAGTGGTGACCTGGGAGAGAGAAGAGTAGAGCACACAAACACAAATACACCTGCATGCACACACTCCCACACACGCTACACACACCACACACACACACACACAAACAAGACCATGGTCATCATGTTTAATGGATTTTGTGGAAAGCTGCCAAATTCACTGAACATCTTTCTCCTCTTCTCCTTCTTTTTCCCTCCATCCCTTCCACCTTCTAGTCTCTTTCCCTCTCCCCTCTGACCATCTTTCTCATCCCTCTTTCAAACAGTATGTGCTCTTAAATCCACCCCCCCAACAATTTACCACTACCGTCCTTATGAAAGAAACAACCCAACATAAAGAAAAGAGAGACATGAGATGTCTCTGAAGTAACAATCTGTCCTGATACACGTTGTGCCACACACAGAACAGGCCTGGAGACACACTACCATCATCTTCCCCATTGCCTAAGAGCACTTCAAGACCTCCATTTTGTTATTTGGTATTTTTCATTTCTGATTCAAAAACAGAGGCCGTGACTAAGGTTATTGCAACAGGCTTAAACAGAAAGCAATGGGGGGGCTGCTCAGGAATGTGGGGGAGCGTCTTCAAATTGACAGAAGTTTGTCTAAGGCCCTTCTGCCCACGCATTGGATGGATTTCTACTTTCCTGCACTACATTCTCTTTTCTGCAAAGTGCAAAGTTTTAAGATGCATCATCGCGATGCCTTTAATGGGAGGTTTCAACACACCGATAACGACCTCCAATAGCGCAGATTAGTGCATAAAGCATTAGTGTATATACAATATCAGTATGTTAGATTCTAAATCGAATGGCTAATGGGTAAGCTCTGTGTATTTGAGAGACCTGATAGATGAGACAGCAGTCCAAGGTTCAAAATGCAGAGCAGTTTTATTGTATTTTCATTTTCTTTGTAGATTTTTTATACGTCTTGATGATAAACAGAAGATCAAGTATCTCAACAGAAATCGTGTGCAATAATAAAAGTGAATCAAATATTAAATAAGGATATTCACTTTGACCCAGGTAAAGTGAAGTGATGTACCTGCGGGAGCGTGTCCATCCTTTGCAGCAAAGCACTGAGTTAATCTTCACTGGAGCAGCTCAAGACTGGCACCTCACTGAAGTCATTCTTTTGTAGATTTCAACCACAAATGTCAAATCCCAGACTATCACCATCCTTGTGTGAACACAATGAGAAGATCACATGTCAACACAGATTACTTTTCACTTTCAACTGGCACTCACTTGATGCTTTGGACATGATGTAACTTACTGAAAAAAGCTAATGCGTGACACTTCATTGTTGACTGAGAACAGCAGTGTTTCAGATGACATCCTTGGTGTGCACTTGCAAACATTCCCATCTCTAACAATCAAGGCTTGTGTTTCTTGATTTGCACTGCAGTCGAGAATGACATGCAGCCGGGTTTTTTTTGGTGAAGATCAATGAAGTGAACGGCTGTGGATGACGCAGGATAAACCGAATCAGATGGATGTGGTTTTGAACAGGAAGCTGTAAGAGAGCAACAACATCGAATACTTCCTCTCCCTATTGTAATACATGCATACTTGCCTTTCACAATACATTATGCCCAGACACAAAGGAAATATATACATATATATATATATATATATATATATATATATATATATATACAGTATATATAATAGATCCTTTGATAGCATTATTAAGAAAAATGGCATTGTTGTTTCACTGCTGCAACACATCTGTCTACTTCTCTTCTCCTCCAGATGTCTCTAGTTTTAGACTGCATGGAGTTCCTACAGAACATCAGTCAGCATTTTTGACCATAAAAATGACTTTTTGATCTTAAGTCTTTGGTCTCACATCATACAATGGCATACAATGGCTGATGCCCTCCAGTCTGCCAGAGCTGCGGGGAGATCATCTGTTGTCATCCTGCTAGACCTGTCTGCAGCATTTGACACTGTCAACCACCAGATCCTGCTCACAACTCTCCTGGACCTGGGCATCACCGGCACTGCACTTCAGTGGATCTTCTCCTACCTCGAGGGTAGATCCTACCAGGTCTCCTGGAGAGGTCATGTGTCTGATCCTCAGCCCCTAGCGACAGGTGTGCCGCAGGGCTCAGTCCTTGGCCCCCTCCTCTTCTCCTCCCTTTACACCACCACACTTGGACCAATCATCAGCTCGCACGGTTTCTCCTACCACTGCTATGCTGATGACACACAACTCCACCTCTCGTTCTCTCCGGACGACCTCGGCATCTCAGCACGGATAGAGGCTTGTCTTGCAGACATCTCCACCTGGATGACCAAACATCACCTCCAGCTGAACCTCGCTAAGACGGAACTCCTCGTCATCCCTGCTTCTCCATCCATCTCCCATGACATCTCCTTCACCCTGGACTCCA
>JAVQJL010088867.1:0-18230 GCA_036024295.1 Nannoperca obscura | reverse complement strand
TTTGCAAAAACATATTCACTTTTGAGAGTCTAAATCAGTTCTCAGAGAAGTACAAGAACACACACACACACACACACACACACACACACACACACACAATCAGGCCAGCTAATAACGTGCACACTTAAACACCAATTCATTCAATCCCCGGTTGTCAATGATTATACATTTGGGTTAGATTTGAAATGTATCTTGATTAAATATTGAGAAGGACCACGCTCACATTGCATGCCCTTAATGTTTCACTCTTCCTCTGAGGGTTGTGATAGTCTGATAAGTGTGTGTGTGTGTGTGTGCTGTAGCTGAACATACATTTATTTTTCACATGGCATATTTCTTTATGTCATTAGCTACTTTGCGCACCATGAACACTATTAAAACTGGATTGTAGTGAATAACCCCGCTTAAAGAAAAGGAATGAAAGGCGATGTAGTGCTAAACTTAACAAATCCTATATGATAATTCAGTGTCTCTGAATGTGTAAAAGTATCAATGACGACCAACTAAAGCAATCCTATCCATTTATACACAGGTGGATTTGTATGTATACATGTACATGTATGGGTATGTATATATCTATATACTGTATGTAAATATGTATAAGTATGCATGTAAAAACTACATTTCTCTTGGTGTATTTATGTTAATGCTTATGTGGCTTCTCTACATTAAAGACAAGTTTGTTTGTTTTTTTTCCCGTTAATTTCTTCGAATGATTTTGCATCTTTACAACCACAACTGTAAAAATGTGACGACTTGGGGGTTATGAGCCGCACAATGACATGATTAACTTGTTGACAACAAAGTACAAACACTGATACTGATATGTTGGTAAGTGCAGGGGAACTCCTCCAGTTGTACACATAAAGGTCAGTTTACTTGTCATGAGGAGTACTGAGCCTCTGCAACACTGACAACATTCATAATATCTTCTGAGGCTCTGAAAGGGACTTTGTCAAACGTGAACAAAATAACCCTCGGTGATGTCATCAGGAGTCACAAACCAGAGGTGTGGAGTTTGAAAGACATGGCGGGCAGGGAGGATCTAATCGAAACATTGTTGCATTTTGGGAAATGTAGGATGGATGGTTTTTGAAACTGATAGCATGGCTCAAAAAAAAAAACCTGGATATTGCAGCTGTTGCTGCTTAGATTTTTTTCCAAGTCCCCAAACTTTATGGGCGTGCTATATCAAATAGCTGTACTCTGTTAATACAAATGCAGGTGTAGCTACGTGACTGTTTCTTGTTTTTTTTTAAAGACAAAGACAATTTAATACAGCTGCTGCTAAACTGACAGCTTCCTTAGGGGAGGAAAACATCTGGGCATGAAATAACCAGAATGTTAATTCCACAAATGGCTAAATATTAGCAGTGACAGTAACGCCAGGTTGCAACTAACGAACATTTCTTTTTATAGATTAATGTGCTGGAAACGGAGATGTTTGGCATTTATGATTGAAAATGTATTTCCAAAGATTAAACCTACCTACAAAGTTGCAGATTAATTGAATGTCGATCAGCTAATGAATGAATCAGCTAAATGTTTCAGCTTTTTGCATTTTAAGATGGCTGGACTGATACCGACATAATGGGTACATTTATATCGTCACTTCAACAAAGTTTGATACTTAACTACTGCCAAGTTCAATAGAATGGGGAAGTTCGATGTCACCACAAAGACGAAGATAGGCTACAACTCCGCAAGATAAATATACAAGAACATTTTAAGCCACAGTTTCGGTGAGTTTGCCCTCCTCTGTATATTGTATGTTATATATATATATATATATATAAATATATATAGTGTTTACCGTGTTACATGGAGCGGACATTGGTGTCTCTCCCTGCTGTCCGACAGTAACATTCTCACTGGCACACAGACCTGACCTAGAATTGCTACTTAGAATTCGGGCTAAACCATCGCGCTGAAACGGAGGGGGTGTGTGTGTGTGTGAGTGTGTGTGTGTGTATGGGGGGGGGGGGGACGACAGGAAATCTTGACTGGGATGTAATGGAGTAGGACCACTGGAAAGCTCGGGCGAAAGGGGGGAGACACATTTCTGTTTTATAATGTTACCGTGATAATGTTGTGATTTGATAAGTTTACGGAATGAATCCGTCGTTCGAGGAAAACGGGATTTAAGCTAGCATTCCAGGTGAGTGTTTTGTTTTACAAATCCAGGTGGAAAGTGTCGGTACCACAGCTCGCCTCCTGGCAACGGGCACACGCGGGTCCTCCTCCCGGGGACATCTCACTCCGGTATCCGTTCTTCTCTGCCTCTGTCCCCGAAGGCTGGCTAGCAAACCCACGTCGTGTCTGGCCTGGCAGACAGCGAGCGCCCTTTCAACCGTGAATGCCGTTTTTTTTCCAGAGCACCAAAAGCGGATTATTCACGATGTTTTCAGCATGGTGTAAAACCCGCGGAGAAATATTGGTTTTTACCCCATTATACTGGAGGACCGCCCGTGCTTCGTGAAAATGAAAAAAGGATACAATGCAGCATGCATGTTCTGCATTCTTCGGGAGTACCACGCCGCTGGTATTGTATTTACTTTATTAAAAATGTGTTTGATATGATTTATCAACGCGTAGCGAGATTATAGGCCTCGGCTGCTGATTGTGTCGGCCAGCCCTATCATCTGCCGAGCGATTTAATTGTTACATTGTTAACGGAGCTAGCAGAACTTGAAAATGAACGTTTGCTTAAGGAGGGCCTGAATTGTTTTATTAATGTGTTTTTGTGTGTGTGTGTGTGTGTGTGTGTACGCTTGTGGCCGACGTCGTTGTTCTCGCTCTCTGCCGCCGTCCAGTGCCTCCCTCTTCGGGGAAGACTTTGTTTGCGCTGGCCGACGCTCCATGAATGCAAGTGCTGAAGTCCTCCCTTCCCCCCCCCCAGTTCTCCGGCGAAACAGGAACAACTTCTTTTAGGAAAAAGGAAAAAAAGTTCCTGGAGTTTCAAGCGCCATGGAATTACTTTGTCCGCCAAGAGTTGTCCAGTGAGGCGCTGAGATTTCAGGGGGGGGGGGGGGGGTTGGGGTTGTGGTGGGGGGGGGTCTAGTCTCTGTAGTTGTTGTGTGCTTAACGTTTAGTTGCAGAGTTTTAGGTTTGTAGATGTCTGTGTGTATTTTTAGGGACGACTTCCTCGAGTGGGCCCGTTTGCGAGTAACTTGTGTGGCATTGTGCTGTGTTCCCCTGGCAAGACCAGAGAGCTCGACATGGCAAAGAATGTGTTAAGCTTTCTTTTTCTTTTTCTTTTTTGCCAATCGTTTCTAAGTTTTAAGTGGGGGGAAAAACTTCAATATACAGGTTCTAAAGTGTAATGTTTAGTAAAAGACATCGGATACATGGGAATTTAGTGAATTTACTCCTCTAATGAATAAAGCCTTGTTACCTTTCACCAGTTTTATTTAGTGAGTGTCCCTAGGTCGTTTATTCTCCTTTTTTTTTTTTTACCAAGGATTTTACAAGGACTCAAATCAAATTTTCAATAAATGTGCATCCAGCAGCGTGCCTATGTTTTCTCCTTCGAAATTATTACAAAGAGAAAATCTCAGTAGCTTTTGTGCTTTTGTTGCAGTTTGCCTGATTCTGTAATCCAGAGCAACTTCTGCCCTAGCAGGTCGGGGTTCGGAGTCTTTTTCCGAGCACCGTTTTGAAGCTTACCTGCCAGTTGCTGAGACTGAACTGCAGACCTTCCTGTTACAGGACTCTGGTCTCTTCAATTGCTAGGCAACACTGCTGCCTGCCCTGATCTGTTGCATCGTCTTGAGGCTGTTTCATATTTATAATTCTATGGTCACTACTTTTATACTCTATTTTGTTGGCATTGTTGAGGTGCAGAAAAGTCTTTTTTTTGCTCCCACAGATGATATTTAGAGGAAGAAGGAAATCCTCTCGGACGCAAAGAAGCAAGGAAGCTCTTGATAAAGTATCATTCGCTGTCTTGTAGTCCCCTATGTGCACACTAGTCGATATCTGAGGTTTAAATGAGTGTCTGGGTTAAAAAGGCGTGTATACACTGTTACTGTAGCCCCTAATGACCTAAGCTTTGCAACGGTCCTGTGTTTGCTACATGTCGGTCTTGTCAACACGAACGACTGAGTGCTTTTCCTTGCCATTTGGCTTGTTTGTGTTTCACCCGATGAGCAAAGTTCTCTCCCTCTGTTCCAGGTGTGAATGACTTGTGGCTGTAGGGTGTCGTGAGTGGGCCAGGTTCCTTCACAGCCTCCGTGGCTGACTGGGAGGAGTCGAGTGGAGAGCAGACATCAGTGCCCAGGGGACCCGAGACCTGGTTCTCCACATGAGGCCCTGCTGAAAGGGCAGGGGGGCTTCTGAGGTAACCCAGCTCTCTTTTTTTGTTTTACCGTGGCACGCTTAATCGCAGTTTCATTCGTACATACACATCCCAAGTATTCTCAAAAACATACATCCACGACAGGCTGCATGTCCTAATTGCTTTCATTGCTTTACTACTCTATGATCATAACTGTAGAAATGCTGAGACACAAGTTACATAAGATAAGGCAGGAACATATGGGCTTGTGTCAGAAAGCACTCCCTATTTACTATATAGGGCACTATATTTTCTGTCCACCATTTTATTTCACTCTTAATTCTGCCCTTTGTAGTACCCTTAAGTGCCCTGTGTCAATGGCCTGTACAGTATTTTATGCTAACAATTCCACAATGCAACGTGTCACATTTTATAGATAATAAACCAGTAATGTGACACTAAACATGTCAGGGATGATGCAAAAAGATGACCCGAAAGTGTCTGAATTCTCAATTTCCCCCTCACTGTACAGTAAACTACTGAGTTTCTTTTATACAGGGAGTAGTGAATGAGCGAACAAGGTGGCGATTTCAGACACGGTCATATCGTTGCAGTGAAGCAAGCATTTGTTTTTACCATAATATAGTAAGTAAAGCAAAAACGAACAAGAATGCGACGTCCCTGTTTGGTTTCCACACTGAAATGTTTCTGTTTTTAATCCTAAAACCATCATTTGTTACATGATCAGGTATGACGGCAACCACTCAAAGACAAACTGGTGCCATAACTTGATATCTTAACACACTGCCTTGATGCAACAGTAACAAGCCAGGCAGAGGCTCTTCCTAACATTGGTCACTGTCTCTTTGACATTTACCAATGGAGGTGCCCGCATTGATAGCTGTGTTCCGACGAGAGGGGCCTTGAATTGTAAAGCGGTGACTCCCGTG
The DNA here is from genome assembly GCA_036024295.1 of Nannoperca obscura. Lineage (NCBI taxonomy): Eukaryota > Metazoa > Chordata > Actinopteri > Centrarchiformes > Percichthyidae > Nannoperca > Nannoperca obscura. Next base: position 13,004 of record JAVQJL010088867.1, on the reverse strand, counting down.
CAACCGCTCTTGATGCTCAGGGAAGCGGCTTGAGGAAAGGGACGTCGGCTTCGCGGAATCGGCCCATCAGTGCGGCGTTTGGTCTTATTCGCCGATCCGCACGCGCCCAGGACACAACTCAGTCGGGGTGCTCCTCCTGAGAACACCGTCCACACTGTTTATTTATCTGCCATCTAATCTGAACCGTGTCAACCAAAAACCACAGCGAGGTGAAGGACGCAGGGAAATTGATGTAAAGTGGCAACTGATTTATTTTCTCCTCTTGTGTATTGGCCTCTCATGTTTCCGTGCATTTGTTTGCTTCATAGGTTTTCTAATTAAAACTCGCAAGGCTGGTGTTGTGTATGACATGGAGGGATGTGTTTGAGGGGCGGTTTGTCTCATCGCCTGTTGTGTAGTGGGTGGCAGGGGGCTCCCCTCCCCATTCATACAGTAAATTAGGCCCAAGTGTGTCTGTTTTTTATACTGCTTGAAATGTTTTTCCTTCTGTTGCCTCATTCTGATCATTCTCGTATTTAGATTTAGCAAAAGAAGTATACGTTTCCAATTTACCAAGTGTTCTGACTAAGACCTCCATTCACTATTAATTAAGGTCTTTAGTACATACCCCAAATGACACCTACAATATGGTACAGTAATAGGCAGGGGAAATATGATTTAGTTTTTTAAAACATCATAGGTCAGCAAGTTTACATGCAACTTGTTTGGAAGATTAGAGTAATGTTAAATTATTGCTGTAATGTAAAGGAAACACACATTACTAAACTACTGTGCATAAAATCATCATGTATAATTACCACGCAACATGAAAATATTTGAGTAGAATACTGAGAGAAATCACAGATGTTCACAGATGTATTTTGTCTTTTTTTCCCTTTTTATTTTTTTGCAAAATGTGCATTGGTTTCCCATTTCCAAGAAACTGGCTTGACAGAAGAGCCCCTTTCCTCCCTCAGTTTGTAGAATATGGCCACCTTTTGAGGACATTATATGAGCTTTGAAGTTAATGGCAGATGCAAGTCAAAATATACATTTGATTTCTGTGTATTGATTTACTGATTGGTGCAAATATTGTCCATTTCCCCCATCAGTAGTCATAACGAGGTACTCGCGTCTTCCTCGTCAGCTGAAATCAATAGTGATCTGATCTTATACACGGAATCAGTACTGCGACCTATAGCGAGGGTAGTGTGTGTATGAATTTTACCCCTAAAAATAATAATTGTATAGCACTTGTGAAAGGCAAAGCCCCAGAGTGCAGAAGCAAGTAAGGACCAATAACATTATAATGTAAAACAGGATCAAATGGGAGACAAATGACAATACAGACAGTACAGTAAACATGTGATTACTATTGAGAAAGCATACGCAGGGAAAGATGATCAATGGATGGATTATTGCCATATTAAAATAAAACAGAACCGTGTTAAATGTGTTTAAATAGATCAAATGACCGAAGTATATATTACTTAATTATTTTTAGTCATTCCCGCCACGCAGCTTTTCCAGCAAGTGTAAGTGCATTGGTTGTTGTCTTTTATTTATTAATTTATTTATTAATCCTTGACCAATATAGAGCGGCCATCAGTTAGAAACGTAGTAAAGATAATTTACTATAATGAAGGAATTCGGCGACACAGCGCTGCAGGGCATCATTTTGAAACAAATCTTTTAGGACTGTAAGGACCCGCTTCAAGTAGTAAGTCTTTACAGCTTAGTGTGCCATTCCAGCCATTAATATGAATGTGTTTTTCTAATAGCTGCATTTCATATCTTTTTATTTTTCTTTTAGTGTAGGAGGTCTCGGTCTCATACGTGTGGATGTGTGGTGGGATTGTTGCCCATGCAGGATCCTCAGAGATGGCCGCCTGAGTCCGAATGGATCCAAAAATTCTGCTTTCATGTTTCTCTGCTGTGATTGACAGTTATTGTGCAGACGGTGCCGCTCCTCCTGGCCAGAGGGGAGGGGTCCTCAAAACAGAGCTGCTCTCAGATGGAACCTGGGGGCCGCGGTGACCTGCAGTCACCTCAACTACCCATGCTAAAAGCTGCCAGCCAGGCGGAGTGAACTAGTTAGTCGAGTTTAATGTAGCACCATGCTAACCAGCACTTAATGCTTATTCCAACATTTGTGAGCTTTTTATGCTGTATGTAGCCATGTCTGTATGTCTGAGGCATAAACAGCCTGCTGTCGGATGCATTCAGTGTCCTCCAGTGTATTTTTATTCAGAATTTCCCTACAGTCTTATCTGCATCAGTTCTTACAGGTGTGGGCTGTAGTCACACCATCACGCTCTGAATATCCTCTCATGAAGGACCTCACACAATGGCAAACATTACTCACAATAGCAGACATTATTCTTACAGTGGTGAAAAGGCCTTAAGATTCTACCAGTATGTAATTTGCCAGTGAACAACACGGGCGAAAACTTCAGTCATTTCTTTTATGTTCCAAGATAGCTAGTCGTGGCACACCATTAGCCTAAATTGGCAACCTTTATTGAATTACATGTTCGAAGTGGTTGGTTAACACATGCAACTAGAGATGGTGTATCGGTTAATTGGTTAATATTGGGTTTTATTTAGATGTAACTGTCAGTGATTTGGACTTGGTAGCCATTTTGCCACCAGTTTGTTGTCACCTCTGTAATTTTGTCTTTTCGTTAAGAGAACTACAAACATGTATGAAGCTTATGTGAACATTTATCCCACTCAGTCTGATCCTTGTGACACGATCATGGCACAAATTACATGTCGTTTATTTCATATTGTCAGTCCATCACTACGGGTGGCAACCAGCAATCCACCTCCAAATAAAATGATATTGACCCCTAAGGTACTAATGCTAACATGCTAACATCTAGGCTATTGTGATTCCTTCAATTCTTTTAATGTTGAGGTTTGATGGGAATTTAGGTGTGGTTCTGGTCACTGATTTAAATCTTGGATTATGTGAAGTGGATAATTAGAGGCGGTTTTGTTATCAGAGTTGTGTCGTGGCAGAACTTAGTGGGATGTGTGTGGACCCTGTTAAGCAGGCAAATCAACAGGTTCCCTCCTTTCTGCTTTTACAGAGTTTAGTTCCTGGTGGTGGTCAGCTGGATGCACCCACATGTTAGTTGTTTTGCTGCCGTCGTTTATTTTGCTTTCAAACAACTGTAGTCTTATCAAGGGTTACGCCATATTTCAAACCCGTTTACATCCAGTATAGTGCCACACCTTGGATTTGAACCGCTCAAATCTCATCTTCATCCTCCATGTTTGTTTTCGCTCACTGTCTAGTAATCTGAACCGTCTGCTTATGCACATAAACACGGAAGTGAGTGTGTTTTGTGTGCCTGTCAATTTATCAGTTTTTACCGACCTTGAACGTAATGAAAAACAATGATATGCCTCAAACATCCAGTGCCAACATTTGGATTCTAGAGTCATGGTAGCAAAATGTCACATTAAAGTAGTTATTAGTAACTGAAATTGTCCCTCCTCCCTTCCTATTCAAGCCGCCATTGAACATGTTTAGAGCAAGGAATGTGACTCACAATAAAGCGTGTCTAGCAACATTATCACCTCCTCTTTCCTAAAAAGATAAGGTGTTAAGAGTAGGGAAGGAAGTTCATTGTCTCTCTTATCAGGATTAATTGGCAGTTTGTGTTTCAAGTCCCTTTACCTGGATTACATGGGAGTTATATTGTATGCTTTAACACATTACTATGTAGATAATAATAGCGGGGTAGATATGTCTTGTAGCAGAGCATTCGTGGTTCCAGAGGAACCTTAAGGAGGCTCAGGCTCATGGGAGCAGATAAATCGAAGACCATAAAATTGTAGCGCAACTTTTAGTGCATCTCAGACATTATTAGGAAAGCTAAGTACTGCTGCATGTGAGTATTTCAATGTGCAATGGTATGAGTGTGCATGTACATTGCTCGGTGCCTGTATATTTAATTGGGCAGGTCTTAACCAGTGTGTTTTAAAAATTCCATGGGAATGACACACAAGTGCAAACTGGGGTAATTCAGGGACACAATATGGCTCATATTCCCCTCAGAGTGCTAATTTTGTTGTATGATAGCGAAGAGGAAACGGCACATGTATTGTGTACTCGGTGTGTGTGCGTGTGTGTTGTCTGCTTTGAGTTAAATGTGTTTTTGCACGTTTGTTGTCATGCCAGGTCAGTAGAGATGCCTGAACAGTGACACACGGTCTGACAGGTTGAGATGTCACTTTGTTTCTGTCGCGTAGTGATTTGTAATGTACAAAAAGAATCTATGGAAAAACATTTTGGACAGCACGCCTTAAAATGTCATTCCTTTCCTACCTAACGTTCTTAGTGCTATAAATTGAGGTTTTGCATAGCGTGGGTTGTATTGACTGCTGCTTCAAATGTGGGTATTTGATGTTTCTGTTGTGTTTCAGTGTTTGTTGTAAGGTTCAGTATCGAGACATTAATGACAGTCATGTGTTTCTTACTTGTGGCATGTGTGGAATGAATTGGTTCCCAAGAAGAGCCTTTTGACCAGCAAGCGAGGATCGCAGTCGTCCTTTACACTTTACCTCAGTGGTCCACACGAACTCTGAAGGGCCTTGCCGTTGGGATTTCCCACAATGCTTTTAGCCACAGGGAGACGTCCTCCCAGCATGAGCAAGGGAGGAATGTGGCCAGAGTGTGGGAGCGACCGTCGGGATGGAGGGAGGGAGTCACGGACCAGAGAGCATGGTCAAGGGAAGGGAGGAAAGAAAGGGTCTGCACAGAGGGCAGCAGAGTTTCTCTTAAGCAGATGGAGTTTCTGTTTTGAATTTTCATTTAAGCCACATATGAGAGGAACTTACTATAGGGAAAAATACAAGCTTTAACACAACACATTGCTCCTGCTCCAGCGACTTTATTTTGAGCAGTCACAAGGAAGTGCACTCCTAATAGAGGTATTCATAGTTTTGATCCGGTGGAAAACCTACCTTTTTACGCGATGTGGATAAATTAATTAAAAAAGGGACCCAATTCGAAAGGGATCCAAAAAGATTCAGAACCAGACCTGAGGATAATTTGGACCGGATCCCAAAAAATATTTTATAATCGTAACAATCGTACATTTGCTAAGGATCCATTCCTGTTAGAAATATTCATTTATATACGCAAGAGCATAATGCAAACCTGGCACAACCTGGGTCCAGGGTAAGGTCTCGCTCATTAGTATCTGAGTGAAGATCTCCGCTTTCTACTGGTGAATTATAGGCAGAAACGCCTGCTGCTTCAGCACTAGCACAGGGGAGAAAGATTAAACAGTTGTTGCATGTTTGTAGTTGTAGTATATTCTTTTCTTTTTTTTTTATTTTTATTTTAACTAACACCCAGTGGAAACTAGAATGTGTTTTGATCATGAATGGATGTATAAAATTGTAGAAACAAATCCAAGGTACGGTGTACGTGGTGCTTGTACTTTTTACCTTTAGTTTGTGACTACAATAATCGTACCATAGGCATTTGATACTGGCACACCCCCAATTTGCACCCACGCTTGTGTCAAAGAAAAAAACAGTTATCCAGTCTCTTTATCTCATAGTGAGTAGAAAGGTGTGTGTGTGTGTGTGTGTGTGTAAGCAAGACACACCCACTCCGCCAGAGATGCAGATCGGCAGAGATGGAAGTGCCGGGTGAAGTGTGTGTGTGTGAGACGGGGATCACAGCAGGCCCAAGTGCTGAGTGCCAGTCCTGCTGCTGGAGCTGGCCGCCACACATGGCACCGTGCCCAGGCTACGCCAGCAGATGTGTCACTAGTGAGTCAGCTGTGTGTGTGTGTGTGTGTGTGTGTGTGTGTGTGTGTATCTGAGACACAGACACCCACCCGCGTACTCTGCAAAGAGAGCGACTTGTGTAATAACCCCCCTCCTCCTACGGGTATATCTGTATCGCACTCCTTTCCCATCCTCCTGTTTTCATTGCCACTTCCATCATTGTGATGGACACGGCGAGGCTTCTCTCACCATGATATGATATGACAAAATGTGACACTACACACATGTCGTCTCCCTGGGGATGAAGGGGCATCGTCTGCCGACCAGAGGAAATGGTAAACAGAGGATGGGGGAGTGAGAGATATAAACATGAAGGACAGACCAGCAGAGAGACAGCTGATAATTGGGGGTAACAAGACTGAGTAAGGTGGAAAGACTAAACGCACTCAAGTAAGCGGAGGACAAAACCTGGGTGGAGAAGGATGGAGATATGTAGCTATTGTGCTTTGGTAGCAGTAAAGGGTTTGGAGAATGCAGAAAAGCTCCTTTTACAAAGTTCATTGTAAATATTTGTGCGGGTGTGTGGAGCTCAATCATACTTGTGTGATAGCTTGTGTATGTGTGAGCGCCCTTGTCCCCGTCATGGAATATACATTATGTCAAATACTACATCAGTGGCGTCCTAGCTCTATCTTTAGTGACACTTAGCATTCCTAACATTCTGTATGTGCCAAGTGTGAGTCACAAGTGCAATCTGCAGGGTGTGGCATGTTGGGACCGTGCTTACAGGGCGCCACCTCGACAGGTGAGCGTGCAGGTGTTTCCTCAGCCAGGGAACTGTGGGATATATAACGGATCTTTGCTTGGGGGCAGCAAAAGGCTTTATTTATTTATTTATTTTTTTGTACCTTCTTTAAGTAGAGTTAACACTGTTCTGTCTGCAGTTAGCTAGTGCTATTACTAGCAGACAGCAGGTATATGCAGGAACTAGCTGTAGTAAGGAAAGTGGTTTTGTACAAGGAAATACTAAATAAAATATGTAATATATAATAAATACCGAATTGATCATCATCATATTAGCCTTTTAAGTTATATCGTTTTTAGTAAAAATGAACTGATGAAATTGTTATAAAACACATTTCAGTGTTGGTTAAAGCTAGCCTCTGCATCTGAAGATTAAAAAAGGAGCATGTTCGTTTTTCGTGAGTGAAATGTTTAATTTATAAAAATTTGGTTTCAATGCAGTGATGACGGCATTAAAGTATTGACCTGGGAGGATTTTTAGAGTACGAAATTTCAGTGTGCCATTATCCCATATTTACCACCTGCTTTTCAACAAAAGTTTACGTGGCTCTATTTTAAGATTTGTATTTATTCCATTCTTTTGAAAGCAATTGTGTGTTGTTTTTTTAAATAGTTTGACCTAAAATGTGTTTTCAGAAAACAATTTGAGGCACAATTTGAGACAATCCTTGCTGATGGCTGTGCGTTTTTGAATATGCTTGCAAAAAAAAACTGAGAAGAGGTGGAAATAATGTTTCTGATATTGCCCTAAACAAATACTGAAGAAGAAATTCTTGAGATGGAGGCCGAGCAGACGGAGGGGGGAGAGGGAGAGAGAGAGGGAGAGGGAGAGGCAGAGAGAGAGAGAGAGCGAGAGAGAGAGAGCATTGTGACTGAACTGCAAAATGGGATTTGCATAAATAAGGCTGAAACATCAGCAGGCCCCTTCACAGCCAACAGCAGGGCTGAGATGAGGGGAGACAGTTGGTGTGTGTGTGTGTGTGTTTGCATGTCTGTTTTTCTTTCCCCCATAAAAAAACAAAACAAAGAAATGTCTTAGCAACATGCAAAAAATTTAATCCAGGGACTAGATGGCAGCAAGGTCATGGTTCCGCTCCTCTTCCACCTTGTAACCCACCGATACCAGTTCATTCTCCAGTGGTATAAAGCCTCCCATCTCCCTTTCAGAGGAATTTGCGTGACGTAGCAGGGAAGGGTCTACTCTCTACACTGCGCCCAGCCAGCTTACGAACGCTGTTACATAAGCATGAAATGAAATGCTCCCTTTTAGTGCCACCCGCATTTGAAACCCAAATCTAATTGAATTGCACTATTTTTTGCCCTCTTTTCATGTGGAACCTCATATTTATATCAGAGGCAAAAAGCTCATTTTTAAAGCCTCATTATGCCGTTTTCCCATTAACTTGCATGCACTGCAACTCCTCGTGTGCTATGATAGACAGTTCAGCCTCTACACTGGAGATAGAGGGAGAGAAATCTCTGTGATTACCTCTACGTTGCTTTGTTGTGCGTGCGGTCGGCTGCAGTGTGCACTCCCGGTGTGTGTGTGTCAGTGTATTCCTTATGACAGTCATGTCAGAAAGCTCCCCAATTAGTGTCTCGTTAGCGTGCGATTGGAGGGAACAGGTGATTGACAAGTCCTGCTGTTTGTGTCTGTATGTGTGCTCATACTCACATAACACGCATTTGCGTATGATTGGGGTTTAGGTGTAGATAACATCCCTCGAGGGCATACATGCTAGTTAAGGTTGAATGAGGTAACAGGCCGTTTTTTTATAATATAGTAAAATGAGATCTCTTTTAGTAAACTGAATGCATTTTTGGGGGGGGGGCGTAGATCAACATGAGACTCGTCTCTGTCCACGATGGATGACTAATCTCCTCATTCGACTCAGCAGGCCAGAAACTCACCTTTTTAAACCACACCTAGACGCCACATACCAAAGCGTTCATTATCCTTCAAACAAAGTGCAACACACAAGCAAAACACCTTGAATGCCTTTTGAGGAAGAAACGTCCAAAAGTGTCCGTCGTTATCCTCATATTTGAACGATCATCATATCTTACTCTATTCTATTACTTCTCGGAAATAGGTCTTTTTATCGGAATAGCTGTCAACATCTATGTCCTCAGATGTGGTCGGACAGCATGTTGTATGAACTAGGTAGCTTGAAGCACACCCTGGGCTTTATGTACACTTAGCACCCACACTTACTGATGTCTCATTTAAAATATAAAACAAGAAAACTCTGTTCTGCAGCACTAAACATGCTTTTAGTTGTTTTGGAGGGAGGAAGGCACCTAAAAGCATTTATTGTAAGTCACTTTGGACAAAAGCATCTGCCAAATAAAGCTAATGTATGTTTATGATTTTTCGAGGAGTTAGGAGTTTTTGCTTCCCTGTCTTTGGCAAAGGCATAAAATCCTGAATGATGTTACTGACAGCGATTTGGTTCATATAGCGGCTGCCTAGCAGGTCTTTTCCACTGTTACTTACGCAAGGCAGTGCTGCACTTTGATGAGAAAATAACAGTCAACAGCAAAAATCAAATTGCATCTCACTGCTGCAGAATTACTATATAATTGCGTGTTGCGGTCCTCGTTTCTAAAGCATGCTGTATCGGAGCATGTTGCAAAGTAGAAGCATGCCATTTCACTTAGAATAGAGGTCCTTCAAGCTGTGCTGTTGTAAATAAATATGGAGTCAAATCACCAGTTCAGGAATCAATAATCAGCCTACCACTTCTGTGAAGAGCCACCACTCCTGTGTCAGTGTATTTATTTTTAATTTTTTTTAAATAGAAAGGGTAGAGTAATCAATGTAGTTTGTATACACAGGGCTCCTCTGTGCTTCCCCCTCCATGTCCCTGTGGAGCAGCCAGCCTCTGCTCGTGTGCAGTAGTGATCTGTGGCCCTGATAGTTGTAAATCACTTCTCCTGTAGACCAGCGAGAGACGAGTGTTGCTGCTGTAGCAGGAGTCGTTTGTATTTGTCTGGTTCCCAGCGACACCCCCCCCCCCCCCCCCCCTCTCCCTCTTAAACCCCCAAAACACTCCACCTCCTTCTCCCCAGGGGAGCTCTGGAGCCAGTTACAATGTTGAGTGTTTTGGAAGAGCTCCTAAATATTTTCAGGATGACAATGTAATCTGTCTGACTGGGCCGCTCTCTCTCTCTCGGAACAGGATTCTCATGCAATTCTCGTGCTCGCACAAACAGAAACACACACACACACACATAGTGATGGTATTTTATATAGTTAATGTGATACATCAGCCCAAATCTTTGTAGTATCAAAGATTAACCTGACGGATATCTTTTTTTCCCCTTCTTTTTAAAGGCCAGTACCAATATTGATATTAGAGAGGTAGAAATTTTGATAATATGATAATGATATTGACATATTCATCTTTTTACATGAATGCCTAACATAAACAAATATTTTTGAAAAGGATAGCATAAATTGTATTTTTTGAAAACATTTGTATTGAGTGGGTGAGTTGAAATTTAACTTGTCAGTGCTCTCTGGTGGACAGACTATGTAATGGGAACTGTGTTTCTAGTTAAAGCCAGACATATCTTTGGCATTTCTCAGCTGTAATTTCTTGTTATTTACTTATTGGTCAACATATACACTGATGTCAGGCATTTGTAATAAGCTATTTCGGCCAATGTACTGCTTTAACTCCATATAACGACTCAATGAAGGGTTGAAAGGTGGTACTTGTTATTCGGCAGTATGGCAAGGAATCCATCCTGACATGAATTAAAACTGATGAAAGCCCCTGTGAAAGAGTTTAACAACTACCTTTTTAAGCCTACACTAGTAGATTGAAACAAAAAAGATTTTGGGTGGAGTGTCACTTTAAGTTTGCTCACACTGTGGCCCTCTTTTTCAGTTTTGCTAATTGTTTTTTTTCCTCCCCTCTCTTCTCTCTCAACAGTGTGCCCAAGGGCCGTTGAAAGCCCCCTTGGGGGAGTTTCATAAATACACACAGAACAAGAAAAGACTCCTGGACTATTGTTATTGTTGCACACTTTCTCGCACACACACACACACACACACACGTGCAAACACACGCACCCACACAGACAAGGACATAGAGAGAATGTTGGAGGTCCAAGAGGAGAGGCCAGCGGCGGCAGGTACAGCAGCGTCTCATTTCAACAAGAAGGAGCGAGGGAAGAAAGAGCGGGAGGAGGCCAAGGACGGTCGGGGGAACCTCTCGAACATCGGGAATCCTGTTCCGGGCTCCAGGAACGTCCGCGCAAAAGCACCACTCTCGCACACAGGCAGTCCCCACCAGCTCATCACTCCACCCTGTTCTGTAGTCCTGGGAGCCCCATCAATGCACTCCAATAGGCTAAAGAACTCCCCGTCCACCAACACACAGAGGTGAGTGGACTCGTACGCTGAGAACCTGCAGGTCCAGTGCTGTGACACAGTTGTGCAAGTGCTCTGATGGTAATAATAAGCAAGCGTGTGAGATCGTAATTGTTTTAACAGCCTAATCAGTCAAACACTGATCTGAAGGTTGATTTCAAATGCATGCATTTACTCCCAACTTTCAATGAACAGCAGCACAGAGGTACAATTCCAACTGCTTCATGTTAAAGAGATTGTATTTATGGCTGCACATCATTGTTGTCATCGTCAGTGACACTAAATCATGTTTTATTTTTAAGTTTTTCTTTATCCAAGGCACTGTTATGTTCTACTAACAGCTGATGACTAAAGTACTTAGTTGTGTCTTCCTACGTCAATAACGTATATAAAAACGTTTTACTGGGGAAGCACAGGCTCGTGACACAGCACAGACAGCATGTGTCCAGTTCATAAACCTGTTTCAAGTAATTAAAAAAAAAATCATCACACAGTATCAAAAATGAATAAACATTAGCTGTCAGTGTTTATTAACAGTTGGGAAGAGAGAACATATACAAACCCCAACCCTCTGTTCAAAAATGAAGTGAAAAATAACAAGGTCTCTGTAAAAGCAAAAACAAAGAGGTTAATGTATGGAAGCATTTTGTGTACAAATAACAGATTTTGTGCAATTTAGTCATGTGCATGTGCCAATTTAAGCAGTCTTTTGGCTGATACGATTGGTTGCTGAGTGATTAGTGCATTCCTTATTCCAGCGTTTGGTATGTTGTGAAACTCTCATATCTTACCAGTTGCAAGGTGCATAATGAGCTGAGTTTTTGGATTTTGAAATAGCTGATCAGGAGAAAGTCTACAGGAAACTTCAGCCACAGCCCTTGAACAGCTTTTTTATGTTGCTGTAATACTTTCTTAATCCCTGTGGGGAAATGTGACCCATCCCAACTATTTAAGTACAGTGAGCAACCATTTATAAGGCTTGGCTTGGTCAGTGGCACAAGGCTTTTATATTACTTTACATACATGTTTTGTAATATGGGGCAAAATCCGATGATCTGCAGGAAACCCATGAACGCACAGAGCGTGCAAACTCCACACTCAAAGAGCCATGGCTGGGACCTTCTTGTTTGAAGGTATCAGCGTTAACTATATAGCTATTGCGCAGCCATGGCAAATCGTTAACCAACTGTGTGTACATGGTATGTGTCGTAATCAGTTGTAAAATTGCATCTTGGCATTATGATTAAGTGGATACAAACCTGAGCGTGTCACTTTTGCCTTACCTGTGCTGTTTAAAGAGCAAGTGTAGGTCAGGTGTAATGCAAATCAGCTTCTCCGCTCCATTCTCTTACCTGAAAGGTCTTGATGTGTGATCCGGGGCCGTCGGGTCAGGGAGTGCACTGAGCTTGGAAGTTTTCCCTGTTGACTCATGGTTCTGGAGCCTCTGGAAACGGCTGAACTGCCAAAACTCTGGCTTTTCCTTCTTTTTCTGCTAGTTGTGTGTCTGTGTGTACGTACATAAAGTGTGCTAAGCTGCCGCTGTGCTTTTTGGACATTTTGGCATTTGTTTCATGCTACTTTGTGTGTGTGTGTGTGTGTGTGTGTGAGAGAGAGAGAGAGACAGAGAAAGAGATTAGGGTGTGGTAATGGAATTCTCTGCCAGTTGGATGTGTCCTGCTTGCCTAAACTGAACTGCTCTCATAACTAGTAAGCAGCAGTCATTTGTAGACGGCCTGTGTCTCTACAGTCTGTTCCTTCAGGTTTAACTGTGTGCATGGAATTCCCAATACCAGTAACCTAATCTTGTGTTCACAGACATCAATACCAATTGCTGGATGCCATAATGGCATTGTGTTTAGCAGTTGCAAAGGATAAAAAGAGGGCAAATGTAACAATCACATTTTCCTTTCTGTCGCCTTTCTACCACTTCTCTTAGGTACCACAGTGGGTACAAGTTATAGTGGGGGTGTCATGGATAGCCACCTGTCGGAGTGTGTACACCTTATCTGAGTTGTGCCCAATTTCAGAGCATGATTACTGGGTAACCTAACTTCGTGTGTGTGTGTGTGTGTGTGTGTGTGTGTGT
>JAVQJL010088855.1:0-21104 GCA_036024295.1 Nannoperca obscura | reverse complement strand
TTTGCTCTGACATGCACTGTGAGCTGTAAGGTCTTATATAGACAGGTGTGTGTCTTTCCTAATCAAGTCCAATCAGTTTAATTAAACACAGCTGGACTCCAATGAAGGAGTAGAACCATCACAAGGAAATATGAGTGTCACAGCAAAGGGTCTGAATACTTATGACCATGTGATATTTCAGTTTTTCTTTTTAATAAATTTGCAAAAATTTCTACATTTCTGTTTTTGTCTGTCAAGATGGGGTGCTGAGTGTACATTAATGAGAAATAAAATGAACTTTTTCGATTTTAGGAAATGGCTGCAATAAAACAAAGAGTGAACATTTTAAAGGGGTCTGAAAACTCACACCTGGTGATTACCTAATCCAACAAATGCATCAGCGTATGGGTGAATACTCAAACAGTCAATTGTTTTTTTACTTCATACTTGTACTTAATGTACAGTAAACCAATCTGTAGATTAGGTTTTAGCATTAAAAAAACTTTTAAATTACATCCAGAGTGATTAAATGAAAAAAAATAAAACATGAAAGATGGGTCAATAACTTTTTGGATTCTCAGTTCTTTAAAGCAGAATAAAATCCAACTGTATTGACATAACCATTTGAAAAAAGGTAATCAAAACGTCTTAATAAATACAGGCTTAAGGCCTCTCAAAATCCATCCATGTAATATACAGCATCTCTGAGTAACCCTGCTGGCATGCTCTACTTAAATTTTGGTTGCAACATATTTGCAATCATTGCACACCCTGAAAACCTAGAACTCCCAGTACTCTCGTGGACAAATAGCTGTAAAGCTGAGAAGCGACAGAGATGGAAACTAATTTTAATAGCTCTGTATGCCTTAGGCAGCACAAAGGAGAATCTTTATATCTTAGCAAAATAACACCGTCCGGAAGGTCTGTTATTCAACAAAACCAAATTATGCTGACACTGATGGTCTGCTTGAGACTAGGAGCAATAATAAAGCAAGAATGGCAAGTCTTCATTACTAACGCTTTGTGTGGCCCAGTGTGAATTGATAACACACTGAAACTCATTTCCTATAAATATATACCTCTAGAGGACCTCTGGAGTCAGTCTGATTGTTCATTAAAATGAAATAATGAAAAACTGTTGAATGACAAAAACAATTTAATGATGATCGGTAGTTGCATAGTTGCAAAGCATTTTCAGTTCACTCTGAGCAATGACAGCCACTGGGTAATAATGTAATAGGTATCATTTTCTATCATTTCCTTTCATAAACATCAAAGCATGCACATTTTATGGAATTGCCGTTTAAGGAAACTAAATAGGTCTTATTGCTAATCTTTACAAAATAATGAAAATGAAGGCACAATTTCATGGATAATTAATAAGTGCTGGAAAAATGTTTTCCATTCACTCTGAGCAATAACAGCCATGGGGCAACAATGTAATAGGTATAATTATTTATTATCCTCTTCTCAAATTTTAAGCCATGGCCATTTAATGGGATGCCCTTTCAAAGCCCCATTCCATCAGCAAAAGTTTTACTGGAGGAGGTCCTATGATTGGAAGGTTTACTTAAGCCCCATTTGAATTACAGGGGGAGGTGTGCGAATATTTGCTATACTCCACACTGGAGTTCGGTATCGCTTAGATTTGAGCAAGTCTGATTCTTATCGAAAACTGGTTTAGATTTCTGCTAGTTTTGTAACAAAAGAAAGTACAATATGTCTGCATTTTCTGAAGATGTATGCTGCAGACAAATGTCAATTTGTCACATATTGTTTGGTATTTTGTTTTTCTTTTTATAAAAAAGGTACAATAATAAAAAAAGCAAGATAAATACATGCTCTCCTATGTTAGTTTGAATCAGCTAATGTTAGGGAGGCATTTAGTGTGAACAACAACAACAACTAGGTGTTCTTCTGTATTCTTCCAGTCTGAGCTGTGGCCAACTTCTGCCGCTTTTAGAATCACCATATGTACAGTAGAGACTTGTTGTTGAATTTAAAATCATCACAACCACTTGTAAATCTGAAAACAACTGTTCTTACTGTGAGACTAATGTTTATTATACTATCACATGTGTGCGCTATTACCAATGCCAATCGCAGAAAGACACACTTCTGAAAACCAACTCATTAGCTTAATTGCCTGGAACAAAAAACTCATCAGTTACACATCCTGAGCAAATGCTATAAATGACTTAACCAAACATTCTGTTCAAATAAATCGAAACTACATTAAACAATAAACAGAGTACACCAAATGGGACTTTTAAAATGAGGGTATGTGGCTGGTCTGCACCTGGCATGCTGCAATACAGCTGTGAAATAATGAACCATAACAAGTGATCTGATCTGTGTGAAGTATAATGCCAAGATGTGGTACTACAAAGTGGGAGTAGCTTCTTGGGCAAAGAACGCCATGTCTAGTCTTCTGTCATTAGGTCAGAGGAAAGGAAAACAAGAAATGGGGGAAACAGAAAGGTAACAATAACAACAAAACAAGTGTGAATTCTTAAGGAGGACCTAATGGCATTTACATTAACTCCAATTACTTTCATTGGATATTTTGCCAGGGTTTTGAGACATGCACCACTGATACTTCTATAGCCACCACAGTACAATGGAGGCAAATGGAACTTAATTTGTGCTGCTCAAAGCATTGGAAAATGACAAGAAAAATGTGTCTTTCAAGAAACAAAGTACTGGTTTCACAGGACAATTCACCTACCTTGCTGTCAACAGTTTTCACTATTTCTTATTATGTTTTTAGTTTAGTAGGGTAAACGTATGGGGTTCCCAATGGAAATAATTCACATCAAAGTATGTGGATTCTCCCCTGTAAGTGAAACATTGCATTTGGAATGACACGCTGACGTTGAGTTTCTGTGCTGTGTGCACCACAGACAAAATTCCACTTTCCAACTTCATGCTGGGGTGGCACGAGAAGTTTTGAAGGCCAATTTCCCAATATTTCAGAAAAAAAACCTAAAACTAAATGCATGACTGCAGTAGATCCAACTAAAGCTGTGAGGGACAAAACTGGATGTTTGTCTGAAATTGCACGTTTTCCCCTATTCAATCAGTGGAGACCTGCCTTCTAGCTTGTAGGTAAGTAGAGTAAACCATGATGCAGTCCAATAGCTTGTATCATAGCATGGCCATGATTCAATGTATGAAACTACACCTGGCTCCCATCACTATTCAGTGAGCATGTTTAGCAACCCATACCCTCGTTATATCCCTGATTTTCCTGCACTACTGTGTGTAATAGCGCGCCTTTATCTTCTGTTTTTATGTTGAAGTCTGATCAGTCATTGGCAACTACTCACAAAAAATGCAGCACAATAACCTGTACATTTGGTGGGCATGTACAGTAGTATTTAGAAATAATATAAAATATGCCACCACAGCACAACAGACGGAGCCCATGTCATTAGTACTCAGTTGAGAGAGTCTTTGATGTCGCCTATCCTTCTTCTTGTTTGATGGTGCTGGCCATAATGCGTCAAATGATGCATTATGTGCCGAGGCCCAAACACAGCATCAGTTAACCTGGTCTAGTTGCCTGGAACACTCAGATCAAAGTAAGGGGCCCTTACAAATCCCAGACAAGATAGAGTGAAGCAGTCAACAGCTCCCAAAACACAAAACAAACTGCGCAGAAAAACATGACAAGAAGAATTTAGGGACAAATCAGAAGACGGCAGCAGTGGTGAGGCTGCCTCGGCTCCCCCAGGGACTATATATCTTAAGAGCTGCACCCGTGAAGACAGCCTCTCAATGGAAAGATAGATCGAGGGAACACTGAGCAATCAAGGACATCCTAAGATAAACCAAACCTAAACATTTGAAGCTTGAACAATTACATTCTTTGCATTTTCCTTCATTTTAGGTTTATCAAATAAATAAATGTGTCACAGACAAGGTCCTGCTATTCACATCTAACAAAATTAGTCTCACCCACAAACAAACAATGTACAATGTGTTTGTGTTTAAAATGTATTTCAGTTAGATTTGAGTAATGAATAATGCCTGAGGTAAGACTTTGAGTCTGAGCTTTTCATGGAAAATTGCTTCAAAATAGCTTGCATGATCTTCAAGCACAACAGGGGTTTTTAAATAATTACTGAATTTACATTTAACTAAAATACAGCACACATTATTCAAACACTTTCTTAAATTTCAAGTCTATATAATCAGTGTAATCAACATTAAGCCATCATGGTAAAAAGAAAAGAGTAAGAAAAGAAAAGAAAAGAAAAGTAGAGTCAGGATTTCCATCGACACAGTAAACAGTGGTGCTTTCTCACAAATGCATGCACGCAGACAGACACCTGACAAGTGCTAGAGGGACAATCTGACACCAGAGGAATTCAATAGGCTTTCTTAAAGAGTCAAACATTCATTAAAATGTATGAAGAGTCTACATGGTGTGTAATGTACGAATACCAATAGAATACTATAACAGTGTCCTATAAACATTTTTTTTTCTTTTTATTAGACATCCTCTTCATCCAATGCACACATACTCAATGCACTACATGGTTAAGTTCTAGTGACTAGAACATTACCTCCACAGACTAGAATCTAGTTGGCAGTGAGAAACAGCGTTGCTATGTCTACAGCGACTCTCTCAAAGGGCCATAAATGTGGTTACTGACTGCACTTCCTGTCTTTCCAGCAGAGATACAGTAAGTCTGTTAGTAGCCCCACATGGCTGGGTAGCTCTGACTACCAGTTCTAACTCGCTGTCCATTCTACACTTTATGGAGGTTAGGGTCACCCAAGTCCCCGCGACTCCAGCGTCATATACTATGTATGTAGCAACCAGCCCTTGCAAGTTGATGAGACATCTTGTTGACATCTTGAGACATCAATCGTGGCTCTATGCACTTTATGTAAAGCTCATATTTGGAAGTTGCTTTGGATAAAAGCTTCTGCTAAATGCCTAAATGTAATGTAATGTAGCCACGCCTTTTTTTGTCTGTTTATTGACTCACTCCATTTTCTAACTAAATAATGTCAAGCATGACACACGTGTGCCGTCTTAAATGTGAGCCAAAGTGGTCCCATTTTCTAAAGATAGAGGGACTTTACGTTGAAATTAAGTTCTGAGTAAATTACAAGCATTTGCACATTAATTTAATTTAAATGGTACATTTATTGAATTAATTAACCCCGTGCAAGTACCTAGTTCAAATCCAGCCAGCCAGATATTGGCTTGTGTTAATCGCTATACGATAGTATTTTCAGCATCATCATGAAAATAATTAAAAACCTTTTATCATAAGAATGCCTATACTGCTAATTGTTTTACTTTTCGCCATCACATACAACACCTCTAGCCAATAAAGTGAATAAAAATATCAATAACTCGCATAAATTGCTCATTCTCTTTCTTCATTTGCAGCACAAAACTGCTTTAAACCCACTTAGTTTCTAACACAGTCAGCAAAAGAATGTATTTTTTTTCTAGGGTCCATTTTAATGTCTGACTACAAAGTACAAACATATGCAATAAGCCGTATTTGCTTTTTGAAAGTTTCAAGTCACAGCACACCTCAGAGCTTTACCCTCAAAACACCCATGTTTGAGTCCATAAAAAAAAAAGAAACAATTTGTTTGCTACAGTTGTGAGCTGCAGTACACAGTCACTGTCATCTCAAAAGCAAATTATCTGGCAGAGTGTTTTGTGACAGAAGCCAGATGAGGTAAGGCTTACCAGTGGGGGAAAATGCTTCACCTCCCCTACTCACTCAAGATTTTTCATTCCTAGAGAAGTGACATTTCACGTGCCAAGTACCAGTTTTTATGGCCAGGCCTCCTGCCTGGCAATCCAGCAGACCCCGACACCTAACCTTTCAGAAGGTGGACATACATGGCAGCTTCTGATGAAAGTTGGCTGAACAAATGTTGTGTGACATTGAGTGAATGTATGCTTAAAATATAATTAAGCAATGTGGATTTGATTTATTTAAATTTTTGCACAAAATTACATTGTATTGAGTGATTCACGACAGACGTGCAGAGTGCATGTGAGGCAGTGATGCACAAAGACAGGCCGAGGTTACTATTTATTATGAGGAGGTGCTACAACAATATCCTCTGTCTCTCACCAGCTCTTTCAGACTCACGAAAACACCCATTTGTATACACATAAATGCTTTTACACAGACATGCACACAGCTGCCAAGGAGAGAAGCCATAAGAGAGTCGAACTGGAGTCAATAAATGTTCAAAAATGTCACGGTTGTCCTTCCTCATTAACTTTCTCCTCAAACTGAAAACTGTCTCACGTCGGCACACACACGCACGCGCGCGCGCGCACACACATGCATTAAGAAACAGAGAGAGGTGCGGCTTTAAGTCTCCTCTTCTCTATTCCCTGGAGCAAAAAGTCAGGGTCTGGGCTGAGGTGATAAGTGCACTGGGATACCGCCCAGCAAATGCACACAAGCACACATACAGAAAAACGCACACAAAGTCGCACTAGAAAATAAATACAGCTGTATTTCTTCACTCAAACACCAGTGAAAATAAAACTTGTATATACATTTTATTTTGCTCAAGCGCTCATTTAGAGAAGATATTTAAAAAACATTGCAATTTCTGAGCCTCCACAGCATGACACGGTAGGAATGCATTCTCATACAGAATGCATGCTCGGGCATACATGCATCACTTTACTGTTTAATTGGTATACATCCTCCACCTAGGGACCATTTATAGGTACAATTTATAGGTACTCATCAACAACATCCATGCTTACCTAAAGTGACTCAAAGCATGCTACTATGACACATTCGTGCATCCAGGGGCTATACTTAAAAGTGATTATGTGACGCTCTGCATGAAAGGCTTTAGAAGCTGTTGAAGCTGAGAGGTGGCTCTGAATTGGTACGTGACTAAAGAGTGTATGAAGTGACCAACTTTCTCCGTGCTTACTGGAGAATTTTCCTGGGCACTAAATCATGGGTATATATTTGTTGAGTGTTTTAATTTTGTATTAGGAGCGCTGGTGTAGTATAAAGGATGCCAGAAGCGGAGAGGACTATTTTTGTGATCAGAGGACAGGGATTACATTACTGAAGCTATTTGTCTAAAACCTAAAATAAGAATAGAACAGAAAAAAGGCTTCAGTGATTGCAAAATTAGATCTCTGTGTGTAAAATTCTGTATTTGTGTGTGTGTGTGTTTGACTGACCAGTTTCTTCCTCTTGTCCTGCTCAGTTGGTGGCTCTTCATCATCACTCAGCTTGGGTTCCTCAAAATGGCTCATTAGCATGCAGCTGCAAACACAATCATATTCAACTCAATAACCACACAAAAACCTGCACAGCAGGAGACAATTTCAGAACAGGCAGCAGGCACACAAAAAAAGGCTCAACCCTTTGGCACTCGGGTGCACAGCTCTGCCTGCCATTCATATTGGTTCATCTGCATGCAGAGAGAATTACAAGCAAAACCTTTGTGCTCAGTCCAAAGTCTGTGTATGGTCTTTTATTGTCCTTTGTCCTTGTTACTTAATCCTCATTGTGAGTAGAGATACGGTAGTGGTTTTGAATGTCATATTTTGTGACATTTGATAACTTGTGATCAGACATTCTAACTGCATTTTACCTGAATTCTAACTAATGACACTCAAACTAACAAAAAAACTACTTAATAAAAGGTACATGTAATATTTTTAAGAAATATGGCTTAGAAACTACAACCCAGTGTGTCTCGTTTTTTAATAATGTATTAAAGGACAATATAAAAACTATCTGACAATGTGAAAAGGGGTCCTCGTAGTGATAAACCTACAGAGAAGTATCACCCAAATCTGCAGCTCCCATTGACTCACATCAGAGCTGTAAAGCTTTTTTCAGCTTGCAACTATACTGTTTTGGATCACTCTCACATGGATATTTTCAATGGAAAAACAACAAATGACAGACAGACATAGTGGAGTATTTAGAAGCTCAAGAGTCACATATTTACACATAATATACCTATTCATATTAATCCAAAAAACAAAAGCTAAGAGAGTGAATACTGGTGGACAGAAACACTGATCCAAATGAATAGTAATGCTGCGCTATAACTGCTGGATATAAAACTGAGTAACTGTTGGCCAACAAGTTTGTCATTTTAACTTCAAAAGTGATGATATGTCAATGTTGTGTTCACAGCTTATTTCTGCTGCACCCAAACATGTGTTGCAGGTTTAAAGTAATGTTTTAATGCTCTGTTGAAAATAAAGAACAACATATGACCACATTTTTACTTGAAACTTCTGCAGTTTAAACTTTGTTGCAAGTATGTTTCCCCCAAATGTTAAATATTGGTCCTGTGCAGTTCAGTACAGTACAAAAGACATTCAAACTTTTAATTCCTTTTATGGAAGTCAAGTGACTGAATTTTCAAAACACGGGAGTACTTTGCTGAATTGGCTTGACAATTGGCATGTTATTTTACTCAATTTATCCATAGCAGCGAGGACTTTCATTTGTATTCCACACGAAAGAACAATTTCCAAAACGTCATGACAACAGAGGAATAAAAGGTAAGTCTGTTTAGTTGAAAAGTACTTAATGCCTAAATGCAAGCAGAAAGATTACAATACCCACTGCTTTCTGTCTCAGTTGCATTAACAAACAATGAATAAAACTTAGAGGAAACGTGCATCTAAAAATATGTTTTTGTCCATTACAAAGCACAACAGGGAACCAAAACATTTCAACACATCACTGGCAAATAAAGAAACATTTACACTAACCTTTCTACCCAACATTTCAGTTCATTTCAAACTGAAAAGTGCTGAGGATTTTTGACAGCAGAGAAAAGGTGTCTGCATGTAGGTTAAAATCTACTAAGAAATGAGCAGCATGCTACTGGGATAGACAGCCATAGGGGAGAGTGATGGGGTAGAGCAGAGTCGAAAGGGGGAGGGCTGTGGTTTGTGTCTCATTCCCTATCGAGCAAGTGTTTTCTGGGCCATTTCACAGGCCATTATTTTTCCAAGAGAAAAGTGTCCCGTCCACCACTCCCACCCAGCATCCTCCATGATCCATTAGTAAGGGATTGCTTGTATGTGATTCATTTAAAACTTTCTTCAGAGGTTTGTTTTTGGTAAATTCAAGCTTCAACGGCATATCTGCAATTGCAGTGCTTCAAGTACTTTCAAAACAAATATTTCAACTGTCTTCATTCATCATGCATGAGCGTTGTCAAAATTACCAACTTCACTCACTCGTAAAATGAATGACTGGAAAGTTTGAACTGTATGATTTAGAAGCATTTATGCATTCGTCTTTTTTGCTTTCTCCTCTTTCAATTAGGAAGGAACGTGCGTACTTACTCTTTGAAGGTGCCTGTTTCGGTATCTTCTGTCATAACATCATGCAGCGCCTCAACGGATATGTTGATGATTCCACAGAACTTGTCCTGGATAACACTGATGACACACAGATGACACAGGCTCATTACTCATGAGATCATTAATTCGACAGCTGTGTGTTTGTGTGTGTGTGTTTCAATACATAGAGATAGACGTGCATATGTTTGTGTAAAGTAGCAAATGGCCATCAAGAGCAACATCGCCAGAGAGAGCAACAGTCTAAATCCTGGCAACACTGCAAACGATAAAGTGCCTGCCAAAAAACACATTGCCACCCAGAGAAAAGGGCATTAACACATTAACGAACAAGCGTTTTACTACAACAGAGTTTAAAAAGAGAGAAAGGCAGAGGGTAAACACACAACAAAAACATTGCACAAATCCATCACATCTGATAAGGGTGATTTTCCAGCTATAAAAGGCAATTTTATTGTCTCAAAGAACACATTTAAGTGTGAAAAATAAAAATCAATGAGGCTTAATGTCTTCATTTCTTTTTTATGTAACCTTTATTTAACCAGGCAAGCCATTAAGAACAAATTCTTATTTACAATGGTGGCCTGGAAAAAGCCAAAGCTTCTTGAGGAAAGGGGCTGGGGCTAAAAAGAATGTATGTTCAAAGTTAAAAAGACAGCAGCACAAACGCAAAAAACCTTTCAATGCACCCACTGCTTTCATAAAATCACAACAAGCATTACATGTGACAAAAAGCATTACATAGATGACATGGAGTCTAGAACACCAGCATCGCAAATCACAAATTTTTATCACAGCCACTAGGGTGATTCTTCCAGAGATTAAGTATTATAGAGCCTTGGCTTTGTTGAACCTGAGATCTTTAAAATATGCTGGCTCGCAACACCCACCACCCAAGCTTAGAGACGAGCAGCAGTCATTGATGAATTATTTGAGTCATTCTTTGAAAGCAGTGGAAAGGAAGTGGGTTTTCCCATGTCAATCGGAATAAAAAGCAGGGAGGGAGAAGAATACAAAGTCACAAAGAGTGAGTGGGGGGGGGGGGGTATATGGGCACTGATGCATCAAAGGTTCTGTCAGTTCAAGTGCTTGGCTAGGTAGACCCCAGGCGATGCTGCATAAACATTCACTGAGCATGAAGTCTGGCAAAAAATGAAAAATCAGTGCATGACAGACACATACCCAGCCCATTAACATAGAGCTGTCTCTTATTCCTGTGGGAATCACTACTGAGGTATATGCTCATACTGTAAACATTTTCTACAATGGCATGTGAGAAAATGTGTATTTCTCCAACACATTCCAAATTTATGCAATTACATACACACTTTCATACACAAGTATATATGGGTATAAGTCCCAGTTAAGGTGGGAAGTTAACGTTTTACATTGAAAATGTGAATATCTACCAGCCACTTTGATAATTTACCCACATTTGGCTGTTGGGTGGTGATAATTTCCAGCCCTGGCTCCAGTATATAACAAGTAGAAGAAAGGACACATTTATATTCAAGGCTAATAAATACCTTTTTTTTTCCTCCTTTTTTTTTTTTTACAATAAAATACACATTTTGATGGACTTAAAAAGAGAAAGGAAAACTTGCCAGGTGAATTTTAAATAGCTGTCACTTTCAGTCAGTAACATTTCACTGCTAATATCCTGGGAGTGTAAAATACATCACTGAACACCTCTGCCCCAAATTTATCATAGCAACAACTGGATGCAGGCATCGTACTAAAAGATACCTTATCACACATTTAAACACGTCTGTCAATTCCAATTCAATCCAGTCCGACACCTCTCCAGTTATTATTTTCTAATGGCTGACTAGTGCTGCTGCTTCGTGCCTGCCATTTAAATCAATGCAAGTAGAAACATGATTCAAAAGCTGACGGGCTGCATGAAAAGACAAACTAATCGCAGCAGCAAAGTCCTCATCAGAATCAACTGTTTGCATGTCATCCTCACTCCATAAACAAAAGGAGGATGCAGGGTCTGGCGATCTATCTATCTATCTATCTATCTATATCTATATATATCTATATCTATCTATATCTCTATATCTATATCTATCTATATCTATCTATATATATATATCTATATCTCTATATCTATCTATATATCTAAATCTATTTATTTATTACAGATGAGCTTATTGCAAATAGATTCCAAATAAGCATCACTGATTACATTTGATGCTGTTGAGCATCATTGGTTTTGGATCATTAGAGTACAACCTAAATAGCTTAAGTGCTTTGGGTGGTGTAAGTGGCGAGTGCATAACTCATGCCAGGACTGAAGATGGTGTAAAACTTCTTTAACTTTTCTAAAACTGTTGCATATAAAAACAATTAATAATTCAAAAACTATCAATTTCAGAAAATATATGTATGAATAAAAACCACAATTAAAGGCAAGGAATTGAATAATCTCAAAATGAAGATGAGTTCTATTTACTAGTAATAATTTACTTACAATTGCATTCAAAAAAAGAAACGCGCACACAAATGCACGTATGTATTCACGCTCCACCCAGGTGTACATTTGAATATTTATGGGCTGCGAGACACTGTTTAATTATAATCTACATTTATGGTCCCTGAGTGCTACAAAAAGGAGACAAATCAAATGTCTGAAATAAATATAAGTATATAATATAATAGAGTCAATTCTATGGAACAAGAAAATTTGAATATATTACTCTGAACATGATGTGCCAACTCTGAGAGATGGTTATAATCATGATTAAACAAAACGTGAAAACAGCAGATCCAGGTAATAAAGATGTGCATATTGATTTATTAAGGTCCTCGTTCGGCATTTCTTAAGGGAAGCTTTGCCATTGAAAAGCAAACTGTCAGTGATGATGAACTGGTACTGCCAGAGAAAAGACTGAACAAGAGGTTCTGATGACTAAAGCAGTCTGCGATGAAAATGACCTCATGGCTCTGCATGTTAAATACAAAATGAAACATTCTAGTGCCTTAGCTTGCACAAAAGTTTCAGAGAGTAACAAGTACATCTTATCAGAGGACACAGAACATGAATTCATTCAAAGAATGAAACCTATCACTAAGTGACTCACTAAGAGTCAACAGATTGACAAGGTTATCTGACCCTGATGAACAACAATGCAATCACGTGAAAACAGAAAAGATGCCATTTTCAATGACAGCACCTACTGTATACTTTGTAACATAATATTTTATTACAGAAACAACAGTTCTTGGACAAATTATCTATCCGCACAGCAGGTTTATAAAAGAAGGTGGATTTCTCCTATGTGACATTTTTGACTGGTCCACAAGAGTGAAAAACCCTATTTAACAATGAGTAATAAAAAATTCTTAACTGAATACTACCCTATGTATCGCATGCCTGCAGTTGTTGCACAGACCTTGAAGCAAATTCCTAGTGGTGCGCTCTATTGTACAGTTATATAAACTGAATGCATAATACTGGCTTACATTGTTTTTCTTTTAGACATCAAAATTAGAGAGGCAAAGAAGATGTTTAATGTTGCAAGTCAAAAAGTCTCCAGCTACAACTAGTATTTAAATGTTCCATTTCCAAATAATGTATCACAAAGTGTGTGTATCACAAACAACAAAAGATCCCATCTCTGTTTTATTGGCCAAAGTCCACTAATGTTCCCCAAAGTGCTATGGTACTATTGTAGTCCACATAATGACAATCTTACTGAAATTATGGCATTAGCAGGTAAAGTCATTCTACAGACAGCACTCATGTTATTATGGTTGCTAAAGTCATCAACTTAGAAATGAGGAAAGCTCTGTGATTTATTCAGAAGCACTTTTCTGCAACACATTTATTCACATCATTACCAGTCAACATGGCAGAGTCCTCAATGACAACACATTTAACTATAACAACTATGTGGTCTACACATAAGCAAGGATTCCCATTTTATATTCTTAATATCTAGAATAATCTTAGCCAATGACCTCCTGTTTGTCCTTTTTCCAGATAAGATCATGTTTTCTAATGACAGAGAAGAAAAACATTTAAATAATAATTGCACGACAAAGTTTGTAAATAATAACGGAATATCAAGTGATAGGCCACACTCATCAGGCAGCCCCTATTTAATCACACATTTAGGCTAC
Organism: Nannoperca obscura; assembly: GCA_036024295.1. Classification (NCBI taxonomy): domain Eukaryota; kingdom Metazoa; phylum Chordata; class Actinopteri; order Centrarchiformes; family Percichthyidae; genus Nannoperca; species Nannoperca obscura. The sequence continues at coordinate 7,639 of JAVQJL010088855.1, read as the reverse complement.
ATTGTTCTCTGACAAGCTCTTATCTTCTGTCTGCCAAACACAACAGCTAATTTGTAGTGCTAAAGGAATTCTGGCAAAGCTTTGTCAAAGTTCACTTTTATTCTTGTGATTGCTGATTTGTCAATTATGCATTTTTTGTAAAAAAATAAAATAAAATGTTTCATTAAGATGAAAAACTTTTTTTAAAGTTAGTCATCAGTTAAACTGAGGTTATGATTGAGGTTCCCTGCTCAATATCAGTAAAACATAGGATTTAGGATTTGTATGTGAGAAAGTGTATTTGTCATGCAGAATTTAACCAGCCAAGGCTGCCATAATCAATTACTGTTGGAGACCACGGATGGGGGCGCAACAAAGGATTTTATGCCTGTCTACGTTTATGATTACCATATCTGGATTGCAGAAAATTGAACCTCCCAAAATCTTGATAAAAACATGCATCACCATACAGTGAAATGGGACATCACAAGAAAAGTTTATCATTAAACTCCACTGAGACTCCTTTGAACCACTTCAAGAGAAGTTTCATTTAGAAAATAAAATGAGAAAAGTCTTTTGATAGAAAATGAAAAGCGTTCTTTTATTTTTTTTAAACGTTTGGTGCTTAGCCTTCATCTGCACCTGTCACTTAGGTGCCGATAGCAGTCTAATGTTTGATGACTGAGGCAAGAGCACATTTTATCTCATGAAATTTGACTCCAATGGCAAATCTCTCTCCATCTTATAAGGTGTTAGTTTAACTTTGGTAGTTTGATATAGTCTAGCATCATTGTCTTTATTTGTGCATATAATAAGATAATATATTGTTTCCTGTTAAGGAAGATGAGCTTGAAGCTTATTTAATAATATTGTCAACTGCAGTGTCAAATGTTTTTGACAAATCAATAAATACTCCAATTGTGAGTTATTTGTTGTCTAGAGCTGTAATTATTATATTAGCTAATTAGCATTAGTAAACAAATGTGGCAATACAAAAAAGTGTTTTAACATCCTGTACGACTTTGGCTTTTTAAATAGCCACCCTTTCAGCCAAGGTATAGATGATTTTTGATTGGTTTTGTGCTTTATTTGATGGCTGTAGGCTCTTTATTAAACACTTTAACAGATAATATTTTCCAATGTTAGTAACAACCCATTCAACAGCACAGGGCTGAGATAATTCCACCAGCTATTGTCTATAAAGATAAGATGAATAAATCATTTGTCCGATATATCTCTTCACTTTGCCGTGATTTGCCCTCATGTCAGCTGTGCTGACAAGGTGGAAGGTCGAAGCCCCATCTGCACATAAATGAATGATGCATGTTTCTCACCTGTTGTCAGATGGCAAGAGGGAAAGCAGAGCCAGCGACGACAGCTTCCTCCTCTCAGGCTGAGTGATATTGTCCATGCGGTCGACCCACATCTCTATCACACTGCCCAACAACTGGTCCATCTGATGAGGAGAGATGAGGATGAAGAGAGAGAGATGAACAGGTAGGAGAGAGACGGAGGGCTAAAGAAGAAAGGTGAAACAAATAGAGGAGCAGCAATAAAAACACACCGTGTTTGACAACTCAAGATACAAGTATAAATGTTTAAAGGTATGTGTCTACCATTGTCATTAAAAGTCAGCAGAAGTGACCTTCCGTGCTTGTTCTGCCTCATTTACTTCCCTTCCCTGTACTCTATCGTCACAAAAGTAGAGCTTGGCATGAGAGACAACTCTAGGTCTTTCATTTATTTAGATTAAGGCAGCAATTTCAAAACAAGGCAAAATCTGTTTTGCTCTGGGTCAGACAAAAACAACAATGTCAGTGTTTCACAGTGAAGGGGGGCAACTCTAAACTTTAAGGCTTGAGAATGTTACCATTTGCAATTCATTGGCTCATTACGTTCAGCGTCGCTCAATGATTCTCTTTTAACAGGCACTTTACAATTATGTCTCTCACAGACATTCTGAGAGACTGTGCTGAGAAGACAGAAACGAAGGGCAGGCAGCGAGTCTCACCTTCTGGCTGCACTCAGAGGCCATTTGAGTGAGAAGAGAGGAGAAGAAACTGGAGTTCTGGAGCATGACGCGGCCCATGATGCCTAGGTAGGTGGACATGACCACGGGATATCTCTGTAACACACGCACACGCACACGCAATGTGAATACACAATCACACATGTAGCTGCAAAAACAGAACCACACGCATAATCTTTTATATAAAGCAAAGGTCATTAAGCATGATAAGAGGACAGAAGATTAGGCAGCAGAATCCTGGAAAGGCAGCAAATTGAATAATAATAGATGCTATTATATAGTCTCCATATAAATGAACTTTTACATGACAGAAAAGGACAAACTGAAAGAACACAGAAACCACATTCTCTTATTAAGTATTTTTAGGTTTTATAAGGTTAAATGTTTAAACATTCTGTAAAAGAAGATGGAAAATGGGTGAAAATGCGCCCAATGATATATCTTTACAGGTCTTTTGATATAATCCCAGTCCAGATCTGTGCAAGAGTTTGAGGTAAAACTCACCTCACCGTCCACAATACCTCTGAAGACAGCTGGCAGCAGGGGCTGGAACATGTGGGCTCCCAGCATGGGGCTAACCTTTAAAGCTATCTCTACCACCTGCCGAGACATAAGGAAAGGGAAGGGGGAGGGACGGAGTACGAAAGAGTAGCAAGGAGAAACACAAGAACAGACAGTGAGAAATAAGGGTAAGTAAGGGTCAAGCACAGGATGATGTAAAGTTAGTAGGAGCTTCTGTTTTTGTAAGATAGTAAAAAAGTGCAAAAAATCCTCCTTTTAATTGAGGGTCTGACCTACAGTATGTGGCAGGCAAGGTTAGTCCCTTAAGTTTCCGTTTCCCAAGAAATTTGAAGGAGCTCTCTTTTAGGCATTAGCACAAGCACAGCAACAATAAACAAAGTCACAATAAGTTCAAACTATTTTAGAGAGGTTCGGTAAAACATGTGTTTGCACTGATAAAATACTACGTTTGTAGAACATGTATACATAAATGTTGCCAAAACCAAACTAGTCTGAAGACAGGGACTGGATTCAAAACCAGTAAAGGATCATTCCGTCCTCATTCGGCCTATCATGATTAGACCACACCCCCATCATGATGTAACACTATTGCATAACAAATGGCATTTTAGCAAATTAAAGCTTCAAATGAGAATTTTCAACTCAAAAGGTGTGCGATCAAACACAAAGCACAGATGGAGACTGTCCTTCTAAGTGTGGATACATATGAACTTTCCCCCAAAAACGCATACTGATTACTTTAACCCATCATTTATCGCGCCTGCTAACAATCACACATGCAGAGGACTCCCATAGTGTTGGCTTAATGCTGATAGCATCTAGTTGAAAATGAAATACATTTGCCAGTAATGAAAACAATCACAGCCAATTATAATTTTAGGGAAAATCCTGCTAACATCCTGAGGCTTTATTTTGTATTATTGTTCAAAATTACAGAGAATCACAGAAAGACCCTAAAAAACTAAACATGAGAGACTTCAACAATTTGGTGGTGATCCTCTCCGATTTATGATCACCAACATTAACATCGCCCCTGCCTTTAAGATACGAACCAACAGAGGACCATACCAGATATCTTTACCAGAATATCTAACCTATCCAGTAGTATTTTATGGTCAACAGACCAAAGATAGAGCGAGACCAAAGCTGTTGTCAGTACTCAGGCTATTGTCATTTAGCACCTTTATCAGAGCAGTCTTGGTCAGATGGCAAATTGTCATATATATATACACAAATATAAGAATATCAAGGCCCCTCTTGCATTATAATCTGTTTTTAATCAATTCATAAGCAGCACTGTCTGTGTCTGTTTATGTGTATACAGCATTCTATGCAACTAGTGCACCTGCTATTCATCACACATACAAAACAAACACTGTGGTGGAACTTAAGGAGGGAGGATGAAAAAATTAACCCTGTGAAAAGGGAGGCAGCAAATAAACCGAAGCAATATAGTTCTGTGCGAGAGAGGGGGGGGCATGACGGTACCTTGAGCACTTGGACCTGTCCCTCATTTGTGATGTCTTTCAGCAGACCACAGAAGAATCGACACAATGATTCTGCATAGTTCTGAGAAAAGAAAAGAAAAACCATAAGAACATGAAGTTATATGCAACATACGTGAATTTGTGTCAGTATAGGTGCGTGTGTCTCACCTGCAGGAACTCGGTGGCAGATAAGTACATGTAAGCGTTAACGATCTGAAAGCAGGTGCGCAGGTTCTCGGAGCTCAACTCTGAAACAGACAAAATTGGAGAAAAGGGTTAAATTCATGAATGCAGGCAGGGACGGGGGGCAGGCAGAGAGGGAAGAAAAACACATTTGTTGATAAATGATCCTGCCGAACACATTTAGGCTGCATTGCATACAGGATGGATGGTCTTACTGGCTTTGCTCAGAGTAATCATTACACACGTTTTGCTTTTGGAAATGTTCAGTGTTTACAGGGTGCGATCACAAATTCATATTTTCATTCACAGAGAATTATAACTGCATAAAAATAATTTATGGAAAGCATTATGGGGAAGAGGGGGTATTTTTAACAAGCTATGTATATCCATTGATCTTTAATACTAGTACAGAACAAGCGAAACTTTGAAAATCAGGCACCTCACAGGAATTAAATAATTCAATGAAAAAGTCCAGGGAAAAAACGGTGTAGTATGTATTGTATGACCCATAGTATGATGTCTTATTAAAACATCCTTTTGAGCACATCTAGTTTTGCTAGTTTTACATGCTGAAAGGAAATACAACCAACACAAAGAGAGACAGGATTTTCACAAACCACCCCTTTCAAGTTATCCATGATGCAACAAATGAACATTGCAGCAATCGCTTTACCAAGCTTATCTGTCCGCATTAATAAGACGTTGTGAGGATCTATTAACTACAAGCTGAATTATTAAAGCCTCTGCAACATCATTATCCCAGCATTAAATATTTTCTACTGTGTCTGATGATTGTCTGACCTTTGCCGTCTAAGTTCATGTTAACACAGGCAGTGAGAAGCCTCACTAATCAGTGCAGGATGAGACGTGGCTTTGCTGTAGTATTTTTCCTAACATATTAGTGTGTTATATAGACTTGAAGAAAAAAAAAGCTTTATGTATACTTAACACCAGTATGAGCAGAGAGGTTGTAACTCAAAGCTACGTTCAAACAGGATTCAAATAGAGCTATAAGACAAAAACTCAAGACAATAATGGCTGCTGTAAAAGAGCAACTAAAGAAGATTACATTTTATCATCATAAAAGGGCAGATAAGCTCTTACAGCAAGTGTAACCTTAAAAACAATTCTCTCTGAAAAAATTTGACCATTTTGTACAAATTGTACAGACATTAAGAAGGTAACACTACCAAACACTTTGCACTCCAGCCTCCAGTGTATAATTGTCTGCAAATGGTTCAAAGAATTGACTTTTGGTAAGTGTGTGTGTGTGTGTGTACATGCTGGAGTCCGAAGCCAATGTACTACTATGGCTCTAATTGCTAATGGCCTCTTGATCCATGGAGCAGAGAGAAAACAACCCCCACTGACACGATTGTTGAGTAATAGGTTCGGTGTTCCAATCAGAAGTGGATGCTAAGTGAACAATTTGCCACTCTGAAACACTGTGTGGTGCCCTGTACTATACACACAGTGTGTTTACATGCTCACATGTGCAAATGTATTGAGAAGGGGGGGAGGGGGCTTTGCAAATCGAGCCACCTCTTAAGGTATTGCAAGGCTGCAGAGCAAAAGCAGAGTTCAACAAATAGAAGGGGTATAGGAGGAGAGGAAGAAGCTGTGGTGTCGTGAGTGAGGGGTGCAGAAGGGGACAACAGAAAAACACCACACGGGATGAGAGTTTAGAACCTCAACTAACATTTACACAGTAATGTAGTAATATAGGCTGGTTTTGAAACAGAGCTTAACGGCATGCTGACACAAACACCCCCAATACGGTCGCCCACACAGCAATCCACACTGAGGCTAACATCTGCACAAACAGTTTGAAAGTAATACGGGCTGACAGTGTAGTTGACTAATGCCTAGAATAGTTGTTTACTTCATACAAGTTGACAGGGTCTACCACCAGGGAGAGGAGTTACTTCCCTTCATGCCAGACATTGTGGATATATAAGCCTGTGAATTCACACAGTACACGAAATATCGGTTTTATGTCGGGTAAAGTAAGATTTGTTTCTCTCCCATTCACTTTAGCTTTCTTTCCTTCCTTCTTCCATTATTGTGAGTTCCAGCAAAGCAGTCCATTGTTGTTTTTTACATTACTTGTTTAAACAACAACAGTAAACAAACCTCTCATGCCAAGGATTTATTAATAAATATAGCAACAAAAACACATAAAAATTGCTTTCAGGCAATAAAAAAAACCCAACATACACAAACGGATCATTGACCAACACACACTTTGATATGCCTAAAAGCAACTGTGATGGGTTCATTAAAAGATTTAATCCTACACTCAGATCTAAAACCACCCAATGCATTTATTTTGTCAGTCTAATGCATTGATCCCTCAGTGGCACCATCTTGTCATTCTATAATAAAGAATCTTACATTTGTAATAGCTTAGGGGGGTATAGCTACATTTTATTTTCAGTGTCTCTTTCCAAAGTACAGAACACACTTTATGAATCTGACTTTCATAAAGCACCTAAACCTAATGAAACTTCTTATAAACATGGTGTTTCCTCATTCAGGTTTACAGTTGTGTCCAAAATAATAGCAGTCCCACATCACTAGCAAGATAAATCACTGTTTTTGTTAAAATTTCAACGTCTACACTGCAAGTAAGTTTCTAGAAGGTTTAGTAAAGGTATGGAAAACCAACAGACACAACAGGCATGGCGTGCGTGCTGCTGATTCTGTGAAACTGAATCATTAACTGAAAGGGGCGTGTTCAAATAAATTGCAGTGCTGAGTTCAATAAGTGAGGTCATTGATAATGTGAAAAAAACAGGCGTTAAACAGGTGGCCCTTATGAAAGGATCATGGCAACTGACGCTGCATACGCTGGCTGTGCATTTGTCCTTGAAAAACTGAGTAAAATGGTTCGTTTAAGACACTGTTCAGAAGAGGAGCGTTCTTTGATTAAGAAATGAATCAAAGATTGATTAAGAAATTAACCAAAGAAGGGAAAACCTATAAAGAAGTGCAGTAAATGATAGGCTGTTCAGCTAAAATGATATCAAACGCTTTAAAATGGCAGCCAAAACCAGAAAGGCGATAAAGAAAAAGAAAAACGACTATTTAAATGGATCGGAGAATAACCAGAATGGCAAAGGCTCAGCCAATGATCAGCTCCAGGAGGATCAAAGAAGATCTAAGGTTGCCTGTGAGTACTGTAACAATCAGATGACGTCTATGTGAAGCCAAGCTACCAGCAAGAAGCCCCCGCAAAGTCCCATTGTTAAAAAAAAAAGACGTGCTGAAGGGGATAAAATTTTCCAAAGAACACATTGACTGGGCTTAAAAGAAATGGCGTAATATTTTGTGGACTGATGAGAGTAAGATTGTTCTTTTTGGGTCTAAGGGCCACAGACAGTTTGTCAGACGTCCTGCAAACACTGAATTCAAGCCACAATACACAGTGAAGACGGTG
>JAVQJL010088854.1:0-45908 GCA_036024295.1 Nannoperca obscura | reverse complement strand
CCCCCCCCCCCCCCCCCCCCCCCCCCCCCCCCCCGCCCCCCGCGCGGGGCGCCCCCCCCCCCCCCCCGAGTAGCATTATGTGGGAAGTCTTTTTAGGATTGTCGTCTGTTTTGTTGTATTTTTCTAAATGCCACAATTGTACTTGTTCATTTTTTACACATTATATAGTTTAGAAAATACTAATTAAATGTAAATTTAATGGCTTTAAGTACCAGGTGTTTGTACAAAAGAATCTTGATTTTAATTTCCTCCTAATTACGAGATGCTTCAGTGCTTCCGTGCTTTTTCTGCACTCTTTGTGATATTGGTTACTTGTGATTTTGGCCATCGTGACAATTATGTTAATTCCACAGTCACTGGGTTTAAATTGGCCTGAATAAATCCATAAAATGTTTAAAGCTCCTCTTTCTTCCGTGTCTGCTTGGTGGGCACTAATTGCTTGCTGAGGATAATAAAACGAGGGAGACAGGAGAATAAATGAAGGTGTGGGAGGATTTAATGTAGCATTTATGTGTTGTGTGGAGGCTTCTGTGTAGTCGGTTACAGTTTCTCCCTCTCTCTGTATCTGATGCTTTGGTGGTTCATGCCACAAGCCCGAACCTGTTTGACGTCCTCCATGATTCACTGGGGGTCACTGCTGCCGCTGGTACACCGAGTGTCTCCATACCAACAGGTTCCCCGGGCCCCAGTTATTGTGGGGAATCAGAGGGACTCCTGGGAGGTCATCGTGCCTCACAGCCATAGTCAACATGTGAACAAATGTCATATGTTGCTGTGCATTAGGCTGAGTTTGTTTATGTAAAGAAAGCACACATATCAGGCGGCACTAATCCACCTTTCATGTGATGCATTCAATGTGCAGTAGATTATTATTATTAAAAAAAAATACCACCTGGAATGATGTGAATGGGGGTTTAAAGCCCCTGAAATCGATTCCTATTCCTGTTTTCCTATAACATTAAAGCACCTATAGCCAATAGTTTTATAACAATGTATCAAATGACAATGTAAAAGGGATCTCTTGTAGTGATGATCACCCATTGTCCGCTGGCCTTGGCTGTAAATTGCTTTGCAGCGAGCTTCAGCTCATCATTTTGCTCATATGTGATTAGTTTACACCACTTTCATATGTGGTCCTTACTCAAACACAGGTCAGATCTTTTTTTTTTTTTTTTGTCACTCGAGACTGACGTTCGTAACAATTCTGCGCTGGCGGGAGTCACTCTGTGAATACAAACAGTAATAAAATTAAAAGAAGAATTTGCCTCTCTTACTCGTCACCCTCATGAATTCAACGTATAAATTAAACCTTAATCTCTCTCGGTTTCCATCGAGGCTCTCTGACTGTGGGTCTGATCCGGCAGTGCCAGACAATCCACGGCCGAACCCGGACCTGCATTCCCCCGCAGCTGCCCCCGGAGTGGATCATCACGCTCCTCTGCATCATCCTGGGCATCGTCTCCCTCACCGTCACCTGCGGTCTGCTGGTGATGTCACGCTGGCGCCGCGAGGCCGCCCGCTACGCCCGATGGATCGCCTTCACGGGGAGTAGGTGTTCACTGCCACCTCTTGTTCCACCCACAAGTGTGTCTCTGTGATGTGTTCACACGCATGCAGGTGATGCTTGTCAACACGTGCGAGGTGAATCAGTAGTGACAACATTTTTATATGAATGCACCTCCACGCAGTTCAATCCACACTATATATAGACAGAATTGATTTTCTCTCTTTTAGCAAATGACATTCCAGGGTCGTGGACGATTGTCTCCCAACAGGAAGTGACAAACAAAAACAGCAAAACACAAGCAAATGCTCTGCAAGACAGGGTGTATCGGCACTAAATGTCTTTGGTATAAAGCATCTGTGACCTTTGGTTTGTAAATGTTGCGTGATTTATGAATATCACAGCTGCTTTCATATCAAACTTTTTAGCTGTAAAGTACCACGTCAAGGCCAGACATGAACTGCAGCTCGACGCAACACTTCCGCATCACAGTTTATTAAATGCCTGTGAAAGTAAGAGATGCAACTGATGAGAAGCTCCTGTGAAATAATTGGAGCGTACCTCAACATCAGAATTCATTTCAGGAAAGCTTTTAGTCTTGTAATTATGAACATCTTGACAAAGTGACTGCAGAGGAGTTCTAATTGATGTGCCGCTTTCTATTTTTACAGCAAAGAGACAGAGTTTGAGAGGACTAGCACAGGAGCTGTGCTTCACTTGGTTCTAAATATAGAACATATGGTGAAGGTTCTCCAGTAGACCGTCAATACTGGGGGCAGCTTTTAGTTCCACACAATAAACCTGAAAGCTACCTTAAATACCATATCTGTTCATCTATTGCGTGTCTGTTTTAACCATTTTTCTTTGTTACTTTTAGCTAACTGGTTCAAATGTGTATTATTATTATTCATTACATTATGCAATATCACCATTCATCCATTACTTTAACTATTTCACCTGTTTATCCATTACATTTAGCGATTTCACTGTTTACCCGTACTTTAGCTAACTGTTAATACCTTTTTGTACACTCAACATGTGGTACTCACGTTTAATATTGATATTTGGACATGTTTTTAAAAATCCAATCACAATTCTCTTTTCTGTCCTTCTCTTCTTCCTGTCCCAGTGGTCCTGTTCTGCATGGCTGCCCTCATATTCCCAATCGGCTTCTACATCAACGAGGTTGGAGGGCAGCCATATAAGCTCCCCAACAACACAGTGGTGGGCTCCTCTTACGTACTCTTCGTGCTGTCCATATTCTTCACAATAGTGGGATTACTGTTTGCCGGGAAGGTGTGCTTGCCCGGCTGACATACCCTCCTCCTCTTTTTGGATCTTTGGAGAAACTGTGGTGAACAGACTGGAGAATATAAAACATCGCGATGGAAATGGATTACAGAATCAGAATTTCTCCATCGTTTTAAGATTTAATGACGGCTGCTCTTCTCATCCCATCAACCAAGATGAAAAGGTTGAGATTAGACAGATGTCAAGCCAGATACTGGCCAAAGCACCAAATATCGGCCAGCCACCTTCAATAAGATGGAGGATCTTCCCCGACCACAGCTACACAGAACAATCTGTAATATATACAATGAAGTCACTTTTGTGGCACATTTTATTTATTTGTTTAACTGTTCAGTTGTGTTTTTTGTAAAGGTATTTTCTATTAGGAGGCCTAATGTATCCCAGGGTTTCCCTGCCATTAATACGTGTGGTGGATCACTTCGCCTTAAAGAGCTGTTAACCTTAAAATAACTAGAATATTGTTGAGTTTCATGGGATCAATTCTAAAATTCTGGATACGTGAAATGATTTAGCATAAAAATGTAGGACTTGAATGTAAAATGGGCTATTGAACACATCTCTCTAATATCCTACTCTTCCCTATATCATTGCGGGGGGTGAGTAATGTAAAGTTGTATCCACTGATGTGTTGCAGGGCGATGTTAACAGTATGGATCAGCGGTGCTCACCAGAGCATCAACAGGTCTCTCTGTTACAGCTTTGTTACTTTTAGTGATGTAGTGAATGTATTAATCACCCTTTTGAGCTTTCCCTGTTATTTAAACACTGAATCTACAACTAGTTTGTTTCATACATTTGAGATGTTGTCTACTTCATTTCCGTATAAATGAACAGCCAGTCTGTGTCTAGAAGCACTGTGATGTTCTTGAATGAGCATGGAGGATCTCATCGCATTAAACATGATTGGAACGCAGATTGTCTCATCGGTTTGTTTGAACACTTTCTTTTAGAGGACCATATTACCGTAATTATTTGCAACCTAAAACACTGTAGAGGGAGAGAAAAGATGCAGACAAGCTAGCAGCAGTAAAGAAGCTTCACACAAAGACTGCATCTTTTTCTCAGTCAAACATCTCCAACAAAGCTTCAGTTTTCTGCAGATGCTTTTGTCTTTAATGTTTGTCTGCAGTGACAAACGTTAAAGAGCAGAGCAGAGTCTCACACCCACTTTTCATCCTTTGTGTGAATGCACAAGATGTTTAGGTTGCCATAGGAACATTTTACAAAAGCATTGCGCGATTGTGTTTTTCTGAAAGGATCCAGTCAGCGACGGGGGACAGCAGCAGGAATCCAGTCCCACTCTGCCAACTGCTGCTGCCAAAAGTCAAGTATACAAACTGGCTTTGACCTTCGACCCGAATCCTCCAGTCACAAGTGCTGCTATTTTAAGCCCTGGAAATATTTTTGTCTAAAAGTATCTACTTAGTTGTAGTTTTCAGGGCAACACAGTAGGAGGAGATAGCGACTTTAATTATGGTGCCGCAAAGTGATGAGTAGCTTCTCTCTCCCTCTCTTTCTACTGTGTAAAACTACCAAATGTAATTGGCAACACTTGCGGAAAGATATACATTTGACAACTGACACAAATACTTTAAAGCATCTTTGAGGGAGGTATTTCCGATGGAATTCATTTGAGACATCATTAGACTCGTGTAAAAGAAACATCAGTTCCACAAATGCACAACACAAAGAAGAGTTTTAAAAGCATTCGAGGGATAAGAGAATATGACGGCCTGATCACACTTCATGGCGTGAGAGCATGCTGGAAGCACACATTTAGGAGCAAGCCCATAAACAGCAAAACCGAATCTGATGTTATATTATGATTGTTGCACGGGAAGCATTTCATACCAACATGACATTAACTGTATGGTCATATTTATGACTAAATAACAACCTCTTTGCTCACATGGGATCAAAATACAGACAACTTAAGTACGTTTGCTGCAGTAGTGTAACACTTTAGATCAGCAGTCACATGTAAGAAACATTTTCAATAGACATTCTGTAACTAACATGGCACAATGATATACACAACACTTGCAGTTTAGCTTACCGTGTTTTAACACTGTAAACATGAGAAAAACAACTACAGCTTACATCAAATGAATCTGCATTATTAAAAATAAAGTTTATATGAAACGTGGCAAGAATAAAAATGTATTTGTAGACTTAAAGTAACATGAAATGATCTTAAATTGTCAATTTAATTTGGCACAGATGAAGCTACTATGATGCGACAATCAGCGTGGTCAGGTGCACTTACAGCAGATACGAGGACCTACTTTAATTCTCACCACAAGAGGGCGTAATTGGTTAAATGGAACTCTGTAGTGCACCACTTCACTTACTTTAATTTACCAGAATGCCAATCTCCAATCTGAAGCAAATTTAAGGACATTAAACGTATAAAATACTATTTTAAAACACCCAAAACAGCTTATGTTCCATCTTTGTATTTTGTCAAAGCCTTAATACTCTCCAGCTATTGATTGTTACCTCGTCCTAAGGCAGAACAACTGCATGGCAGCAACACATGCAGTTTAATCACAGTTCAATCCACATTCTGAACGTGTTGGATCCACTGTGGAGGCTCGTGTCAGGCCAAGGTGGGACTGCTGTTCTGCAGCTTGGCTGTGCGGGCAGCTACGAGCAGCAGTGTGCCGGCGAGGAGCTCCAGGCTGAAGGAGAGCCAGGCCAGACCCAGAGACCAGCCGAAGGAGGTGTGAATATAGGCCAGGCCCTCCACCCCCACCAGCCTCTCCGTCTCAGCCAGGGCCTGGTACGAGTAGATGATGTAGAGGCTCACACCGCACAGAGTCAGCAGACCTGGAGAGAGATGCACCGCGCACACACACAAAAACATTTTACATATATTTACGGCACTATTGTTCAGGACATTTTAACGCAATGCACAAGTAATTATAAAGCGGAAATTTGTACCAGTCAGAGCTTCGTGCTGAGGGCATCAATAAAACCAACAGACATCGTGCCATTAGCCATCCAAAAATCTCATATTGTGAGAGACAGGAAATATGTTGACGCATGTGTTGTCTGCTTACACAACATCCTAGTCATTAGAGACCCACACAAACCCACAGTCACCACAAGTTTCACCATGTTGCTATTGGAAACCCTTTTAATTTTGACAGCTTGCTACTGGTATTAAGGGGATGCAAGCGGAGCGCAGAGGCTACCCAGGGTGGGACTAATAATCCTTTTATTACGATTGCACCCTGAGGTGCTACGATCTCACAAAGTGAGGAGGAAGCTGCATCTGATTCTTATGCGGTTCAGACCAGCTCAAGAGCAGAGAAACAGACAGGAAACGGTCTCATACACTATACGTGCAATAAGAACTACAACCAGAGCTCAAACTAAAAGTTCGTAAATCGTTTAAGCCATTTTCTGAGCAAAAAAGATCCCAAAATTCACTGGTACCAGCTTCTCGAATGTAAAGGTTTGCTGCTTTTTTATGTTCTATGACATAAACAGAATATCTTTGGGGTTCGGACTGTTTTCAGACAGTCAAGCAAACAGGCAAGACGTCCACGCTTGGACACTGAGAAATTATTATGGCCATTTTAAACCAGGGATGGAGAGAGTTTGCTCGATAGATGGCAATGTCTGTGTGAGGATCAGTCGGTCGCCCCACCACTTCGAATGAAATATCTCCACAACCATTGGATGGGATGGCCATGAAATCTTGCACAGACATTAGTGGTCCCCAGAGGATGACTCCTAATTACCTCTGACTGACTGATGAGGCTGACATTTGTGGTTTAAGTGAGATGTCTAGACAGCTATTGGATGGGATTGCCATGAAATTTGTCCATCATCAGGTCAGTTTCATTTTGTCCGATCCTTCGGTTTATGATCAATACGTGCAAAACCATTGTCATTCCCATTCTTTGCGATTAGTGCTAATTAGCCAATGTTAGCAAACGTTAAGTAGTGAACATGGTAAACGATCTGCTAAATCTCAATTAGCTCATATCTCTTGTTCACTGTTTTCTGACATTTTATAGAACAAACAATAAATCACTTACTACTACTACTACTTCAGAAATTACTACTACTACAACAACTAATACACAGTCTGGTTGTTACACTTGTTGTCCTGGTGCTGCTACTGTATTGGTCATAGTAGGTTTTTGGGCTCTGACAACAACAGAAATGATGACAATGTTTGTGGTCAGTTACACAATATTAATGACATCAAATCATGTACTTCTTTTGTTATAAGTGTGGATTTGTTGTCAACCTGGAAGCACAAAGTCTCAAGAGGAAACCTGAAATTACGCTGAAAATGAAGTACACGGGAAGTAATGGAACGGCCCTGCAGGGAGCCCAGTCAAATACTCATTAGGCTGTTTAATGGTTGGTGAGGAAAGTAGTTGCAACATTAAAACCGAGACAGAACAAAACAATTAACAGAGAATTCTGACAATCCAGACAGTTTGTTTATTTATACACACACATATATAGGATTTTATCAAATCAAAGATAATTTTAGGAGCAGCTGAAGACTGAACTGAAATTTGGACAAAGACAGAAATGTCTGGCTCGGAGGCCTGGGAGGGTGGGATATTTTAAAAGTCGGAAAGTCAACAAGTTCACAAGACAACTCCAATCTAATTCAAGCCTTTATTCCATTTCACGCATTGCCATGTGCTGCTGATTAAAGGGAGACTATAAGGAGTCTTTTTAAGTAAGTGTTTATCCATCACAAAGTCCTCTTTATGGCGGTCATAAGGCAGGAGGGCACCCAAGAGATCCAGAGGGACGAGCTCTGACAGACGCTCGGTGTTTATGTGCACACGAGGAACTTGATTACTGTAAATAACCTGTTCAAAATAACGGCTTTAACACGGTTAACAATATTCTGACACACAGTAACCCAACTTTAGATGATCTGTTTGATAGTCAAATAATTACCATAAGTCAAGTGTGTGGTAGATTACAGGAAACAGGAATATAGTAAGTAGGACATAGTAAAGTACAAGTAGTTAGTTTGTGACATGAACACCATTTTGTACTATTTGTCTCTAACTACCAGCTATTGTTTGCTCTCTCTTTTTTAAACACACACCTTTTTATCCAGTTTATTCTATTACCTTTGTGGCACAGATTTAAATCACACACCAGAAGGAAGAAGACTGTTGTGTAACTGGATGGACTTCCTTACAGTCGAGAGGAAATAACCATCTCATGTTATTTATTTATAAAGCTCTGCTGCAGAAGCTTCCAAACTATACCTCACATCTCTTATCTCATCTAAATCTAGTAGCTACAGCACACAGCCCAGTAACTACTTAACCGTAGACATCCCTCACGTACACACTAATGTTGGCAGAACTGATTTCAGGAATGATCTGCGGACTGCAGCCTTTCATTCTCCTTGGTGATTATGTATTTATTGTGTAGTTTCTGTTGATGTTGTTGTTTCTGTCTTGTTCTCAGGGCTCTCATGGAAAAGAGAGCTAAATCTCAGTGAGACTGCCTGATTAAATAAAATTAAAAATAACATAACTTGCAAGTTTAATTTAAAAAAAATGGATGAGTGGATAATGGATAATCCGGCACTATTAACCAAGTTATTACTGTGATTATGACCTTGATTTGGATCGGTTATCCAGGTTAAGGCGTTACATGTGATTGTCTTAATTAATAAGGTTAGTCAATTTCCATATTATCCTTTAGTTTTAGCGAAAGTTTGGTTGAACAGTATTGTAACCACATGAACAAATACTCTGTTTTACAAACCTCTATCACCAAAAACAGTGATTCCACATGAATTATAATTCAAAATTAACTAAATTACTTGTTGATGTAACGTATCAACAGTTAAACAGTTTACTGAATTTATCACTTTTATAATTTAATGTGTAATTTTGCCATATTGTTGTGATGATTTAACAGCATCCCCAACTGTATTCTTTTTTTACAGCTTCTAAAAGACATAGCACATGCCTTGTCTGTTGTACCGCATATATTTTATCCTGCATTTACAATATTTTTGTGGCTTATGCGAACCACCAAGTTGATGTGCCGGCACGTGCAGGTTACCAAGTCTTATCTTCAGCTGTTCCGCAAAATGACGTGAAATTAAAGTGGGTTTGAAGTGAAATACAGAACGTTCGAGACACAAATTTGGGATGCAGTCGTTTCTGAGGCAATTTACCTTCGCTGCTGTTCCCACAAACCAATAAAAGCTCTCATAACCCATCCGACAAAGTGCCGGATGAAGCACCACACACACGCATGCACACACACACACACACACGCACACCTGCTCATGCATACTGGCCAAATCAAACGGCCCATCATTCTTGGGTGGTAATAAACATCAGTCTCTTTGACCACATGAGGTCAATTTCAGGCCTGCACAGAAAGTGCTCTCGTCTGCTCAAATGAACCACTTGGCCTTGCTTTACAGCCACACTCCACACACACATATATATATATACACATACATGTACACACATACATACATGTACACACACACACACACACACATATATATATATACATACACATACATATAAACACACACATATATATTCCACCAACCCCACCACAGCTTTTAGTGTTTTCCACCTCTTTCTTTAAAATCACCAGTGCATTTAATGTTGTATAAATGGATACACTGATTGTGACCGTTTTCTAATCCAAGCCCAAAAATACAACAACAACGATAACAACAAAGAAATGGTATATGTTCTGTGCTCTATTAATCATATTTCGAACCATTCTGCTTCTGTGTTCCCATAAGAACTAAAACATCAAATGAAATACATACAAAGCGACTACCATTTGTGTGGCACTATTAAATAACGGTTGTGCAATTACCATATTCTTCACACTAAACCCATGAAGGGGAAGAATGCTGTTTACAGTGTAAAATAGCACTGCAGAGACGGGGTGCACACTCCTGATCTACTGCATTGCATTGATTTGTGCCTCTCGTTACATTTTCATGTAATTTTTTTTAACACTATCTCTCCTACAACTTAATTTTTGTTTGTTTCAACTACTATTAAATCTTAAATATGATAAATGACGCATTATCTTCTGGATAGAAAACTGTGTAAATGGGAACCCTGCGAAGTATTGCCATCTGTAGTAGGTACTCACTGGCAGCATTGAATCATCCCGGTGCACAAGTGCCTGTGGGCACCGAGTGAAGGAGCTGAACCTCAACTTACTGCAGATGAAGAGGTAGGACGCCGTGCCGGTGAGGAGGACAGGGCTCCGGGCCAGAGAGCTGACCAATCCACAGATGCCACCAAACAGCAACAGGATCAGGCTGAAGGGAAGCACCACCACTATTGCACTGTGCATGCCTGCGCATAAACACACACATTCACAGAAACAGATGGATTATGGGGCATCTGTAGAGTTATGGCTGCCTCGACAGTGAAACTCCATTACAGCGAAGTGTGTGCGGTGATGAGCGCAGGGTTTCATCACTCACTCAGCATGCGCAGCTCGGTCTCAGAGTACCTGGAGGAGTCAGCTGTGAAGGAGTCAATAGAGTCTGCGTACATCTTCCCACCTGGATAGAACGATTAAACACGTGGAAAAGCACTTAAGTTACATTTTTGTCAATTTACTCCATCCCCTATTAAGTTAGTAACATATCATTATGAGAGGAAGTTATGGAAAAGTAACCTACCTTCGTTGATGGTCCACAGTCCCGAGTGGGAACTCACGTCCTCAAAGTCGCTCATGTTGATGGGATTCATCTCTATGATGTACCAGTACTCGGTTCCGAGGGAAGTGGCCAAAAAAGCGAAGCTCAGAAGACCGCAGAGGCCGGCTGAGATCACCAGAGAGCCGAAAGTTATCTTCATCATGTGTGAGGGTTGATTTCATGCGTAACGCCTGCCTCTACTTGCGCGTGACGGCTACTTCGCTGAACTGCCGCGGCTCGCGGGCGTAAAAAACGTAAGACGGGTTTTCTAGCGTTGATTCAGTCTTTTAAACGTTGACGCGCTCATTACGGGATGCGAACCCGCCCCCCTCCTCTCCACGCCGTGCTGTGGTGGTGAGGTTATCCAAAAGCTTCCCCGTGGAGGCAGTAATTCAAATCTTCAGAATGGAGATCGATTGGACTGAATGAACCAAATCACAGAGCTGCACGAGGGTGAGAACAGCCGGACTGAACTGCAGCAGCTTCTGTCTGGGAGGGACTTGAGTTTATTCTGGAGGCTCACACGTTTACGCAGGGAAACAATTACACAGGAACATGGCGACACTTATGGGGCTCATAAAAACAAAACAACAACAAAAATCCCGATATATCTCCATCACCAAATTATTTCATGGTAAAGATGACAAAAAAGAAACAAAATAATTGTTTCAGTTGATGGGTTGTATAGTTTTCCTCTCCGAAATGCCACACATAATAAATCGTCCCATCAGTACCCCCCCAAAAAATAAATAAGTTAACCAAAAAGAACTAGTTTAATGAATAAAAACAGATCTCATGACAACAGAAAAGAGGACATGTATATATACACACAGTAGAAGACGTGAAACAAACAAGGAAATGACTTCTGGGAGAAACAGTCACTCGCTTTCCAGCTACAATCATTTTCTCACACACCAACCATCTCATTCATCAGCATCTATTCTCACGTCACTCTTCACCCATAGCGGTCTTGATGATTGCTGCTCTTCTCAATTTCCCCGCCTCCTCAAACTTGGTGATGGCCTCATTGCAGGATTTGTTCTGTGAGTGGAGGCAATTAAATTTGGATTAGAAATAATACCAAAGGTCCCTTGTTCTCGCAGGAACTTACTTACACTTTGTAAGTGTGTAACTTACTCACTTTTCAGACACATACACAAACAAAGAGAATAAAAGAACAGACTAGAAAAACATGTTGCCAATTACATCGTTTTATCCGACTTGAATAGCCAACTGATTCAAGTATCTGAAGAACGTACAATCATGAATTTGTGCCTCTCCTTCTGTAGCTTGAAGAATTCCTCCACAGACAGTTCTTCTACTTTCTTCTTCAGGGTGATGAAGTGGCAGGATGGTGAATGAGATCTGTGCTCGGTTCTGGCAACAAAAGAAGAGAGTGATAAGGGGGAGGACAAATATTTAATTTCAAGGACCATGTGCAAATTGTGCACAAGTGTATTGAAAGACGGACATTCTTCTACGCAAAACGGACATGAGACTGACTGCACAGTTGTGCTTTTTCCACATCATCTATGGACAAATGTTATTCCCTTAAGGGTTCTGTGAGGAGTCAACAGTCTGGTTTTTGATGCCCATAAATATAAAGGAAATATTTGCTGAGTTACAAAGAGTTCAGATAGTTAATGCCCGAGGAGCTGGTGCATCAGCTCCAAACACAGTAAAATGATCTAAGACACTAAGTCATTTGAATTATAACAAATTACAATAACTGGAACATCGTAAATTTCACAAAAGTAAGTTTAAACTATGGCCTCAAAAATGTATGTTGAATCAAAAACAGTCAAAAATAGTTTTGGAAATTATTTTGTCTAATTTAAACACATATTTGGCCAGTGAGTTTCAATATTTTTACACATTAAAGATCAGTTTATTATGTGGAATACCACTGTGCCTGCAAAACACATTAGTATAGGTCTTCTGAGGATTTCTGAGGAACGTGGAGTTTGAAATACGTGGCAGAGAGGGTCTAAAAAAAGATTCTATTGAGTTGCTTTTGGGAAATTAAGGGATTTATTTTTTTTGGGAGCTTGACCTATAATAAGAAAAAGCGGTATCTCAAGGTATCTTTGCCTATGCTACCTCAAGTATCACCATTATTTGTTAAATAAGTCCCTTGAGGCCCCAAACTTTAAGGAATTGCTGAGCGCTAAACTGCTGAGTACTCGTTTAACCTTAAATGCTTATACTGGTAATATTTTATTTAACAACCTACTTAATTTTGTTTTTATTAATCTGTTGTGTTATTGCTTGTTGTGAACCATTTGTCTTTCTATCCTGCTGAATCATTTGTTACACCAACCTATTTCTGTAGACTTAAACTAATTTAAAAAAGGTGAACTTCATCTGATAAAGAAATGACCTGCACTAATCTCCTGTCATTTTATTTGCAAGTCCGACACCATGAGCCTAGTAATGTGGTTATCTTACGCTGGGTCATCCTCCGGCTCCCAGCCCTCCAGCTCTTTGAGGCAGAAGAAACACATGGCAACGTCTGGGCTGTTATCTGAAGGCGTGTGAATGAAGCCAGCTTTGGCCATCTGGAGAAACAAATAAACAGGCACATTTTGAAAATCAATTAATAATTTTCCAAGCAAAAACTAAAACATTCTCTAGTTATTGCTTTTCATATGTAAGGAACTGCTTCTTTTCTGTTTTATATAATTGTAAAGTTTCTTTGGAAAAACTGCTAGTAAGACAAAACAAGGTATTTGTAATATGCAATTTTGCCTGGCCATAAATCAATTACATGAAAAATACTACATACTCTATTTAATACTCTAGCCTGCAATTATTAGAGTGTAATAATGAGTAACAAGTTATGTTCACTAAAACTAGAGGCATCAACGTAAGACAATTGTGTGCATGAGCTTCAGTGTATGCATGTATTCCCTCCAAATCGTAGCTAATAACATTAATCGAAATAAAGGAATAAACACATTGAATGTTACATTTGACATGAATAAAATGTTACCACAATTTTTAAAAGCTTTCGCCCGGGAGACTTTAAGCTAACTTAGCTCTCAAAGTCAGTCTACTAACCTAATACTCTAAATTAAAATATTTGAATAGCCTACTTAGAGTAACTAGCTGCTGGTGGTAAACCTTCGGAAACGTTACAGCGTAATGTCTTTTGAAGAATATATATGTTTTTTTATTTGTTTTAGAGCTAACAGTTGTTGTGTTAGCTAGCGAGTCTAAAGGCGTCGCTAACCGCAGCCGGTCAGCGGTTTTAAACGTTCACTCACGTTCTCCGGGGTACACGAACAGTCTTCGTCAAATGGCCACCCCTCGAAGGTTTTCAACCGGTTCTCATAAAAATACAGTTTGACATCCTTGTCGTTAAATGGGTCCATTATATTTAGTGTTAAAATGTCAATAGCTTCAGCTTGTAACAGTAAGTCACCACCACCTAAAGCTACCGAGCTAAAGGATGTTTTCAAATTTTGGCTGTGTTCACTTCGACAGATTTGATTGGCGGATGAAGATCACGTGAGTCCCGTATTTTCTTCTTCTTCATGGCTCGACAACGTGAAAAGTGCACAGGTACGCCACCCAGTGTTCTCGGCTTTGCGGACGGCTACTTGCGCTAAAACGTCAAACAATAAACAATACACCTTTAATAAATTGTTTTTGTAAGAAGACATAACACATTCCTCACGTCCTCTGTCCTCCTCACTGAGCACAGAACGAATTTTTAACACCAAGCCCCACGTCCACCGTCTGGCATTAGACTTCCGCTCACTTTTCATGGGTAATGTAGTTCAAGGCGGTTATTGGTCCAAAACGCGACGCGCGGAATTTCGTGAGGGCGTCCCATCCTGTCAACAACCGGTTCAGGATTACTTTGTCCAGTTTTGCCGCAAACTTTTATTAGTCCTCACTTAGCTAACAGTGTTCACGGTGTGCCTTACTGACACAACGTATGCTGAATAGTCTGTTTCCTTTTCTTCGGTGTTGTTGCTATGGAAGGACGGTGTGCTGTTGAGACTTGGGTAGAGTTTGGCTTTTCAGGGACATCATGCACACCGAAGATCAAATATGGGTTTGGGACAGATGTGTTCCTCTGCACTGGCAGCGACGAGGTCTATGTCTTCAGTACTCAGGAGAGAAAACTAACGGCGAGTAACTCACAAACTGTTCCCTGATCAGGCGCCTCAGCTCCAGCAAAGCTCCACTCTGTGCTCGTCAGGCAGTAAAGACAGCTCTGTGTTTGTTGTTGCAGGCTGTCCTCCAGTTTCCTGGTCCTGTGAGTGACCTGGTTGAGAGTCATGACAAGCAGCTCCTCTATGTGGCCTGCAGAAGCGGAGTTTATTGTGTCAGTTCACAATTTCTGGTGTCGAGGTAGGAACCTTCACGTAGATGATCCATTATACTTCATTCACAATAGCTAGGATTTTAATAAATTCCTCAAATTGTTATATAAAATGTGTTTAATTGAGCCGTGTCCGTGCCTTTCCCCTCTGCAGAGCTCAAAGCTCTCCAGCTGATGATGCATCCTCCAGTCCAGCTGAGCTGAAAATCTCCTCTGAGTTTCTGCTTGTTCCAGAAGAAGGAGTGTTGTCGCTGCTTCCCATCGGCTCTGTACTCCTCACCGTTTCCCAGAAAGACGCGTCCTGGGTGTTGACTCTGTACAATTCTCCGAAACAGTCAGCGGCCAGCAGCCGTGAGATGCTCAGTTCATTCAGTCTACCAGTGGCCTCAGGTGTTGCACATGCAGGGATGATACGGAGGCCCGTGCTGATTTGTGTCCATTCTAGTGATACGACACCACCGTCTTCATCCTGCACGTCTTCATCCGAGACAGCTTTAACTGACAGCCACGTCCGCCTCGAGCCGGTCCTCTTCAAACTTCTGTTTGGAATTGACGCCGCCCTCGCCAAATCACCGGTTGTCCTTTGTGGCCTGCCAGACGGGTGCCTGTGTTTCCTCCCTCTGCGTCCTCCAGGATCACGGCTCCGAGTCCTGCATAGCCTCGAGCAGCCAGTCGTATTTGTTGGGGCATCTGTTGTCACGGAAACGGGTCCGGGCCATGCACGGGGTTTGGTGGCAGTGGGTGAATTAGGGAGAGTGGTGTTGATCAAAACGAACAAGGGAGGTCAAGAGGGAGGGGGCGCCGTAGCTGGTTTTACTGAGAGGTGTGTTCCGGGCCCTGTGGTGTGTGGCTGTGTGGATAAAAACTGTCTTTACTACAGCACCGGGTCAGACCTGCTGGGACTGGATCTATCGGCGGGATCATCTGGGAGAGAAGGCCAAGAAAGGGATGAGGAGACATCCAGCAAGACAGACGCTGCCCTCCAAAGCCCCACCAGCTTAAACGTGTGTAGAGTCATCGCCTTGGCTGAGCCTACATGCAACACAGCAGGTCAGCAGACTCGGGCCGAGCAGAGAATTGTTGACTTTACAAACGATAACCATGGAACGGTTTCTTTCCTTTCACTTCACGCCACTACTCTATAAAAGTGAACTTGCAGACCGTTGAAAAGTGTGTGCGTCAGCCATTAGATGTGGTTTAGTTAGGTGTAATAACACCGTTGCAAACAGTGACTGCTTTGAAAGCTCCCTCTTGTTATGTGTGTTGAAGTGTGTCTGAGTCTGCTGCTGAACAGCAACCAGAGGCTGGTGTGACCCCGACAGCAAATCAATGAGAATATGAAGGTGATAGTTCACCGCGATTGATTTACTTTCTCAAGTCTCTGCAAGTTTGTTGGCTTTCATACAGTAGTAAGATTTTAGTTTCCTGCTCTGTGGTGGCTGTCACTTCATCAGCAAACGTGTTTGTTGCTGTGATCTAAATGAAATCGAAACATTTATGCACAACAGCTGTCTAATATGATGTATGTGGCAGACAAGAGGATCTGATTACAAACTGATTGAACTGGTGTTTGCTGAACAACTTTGTTGCTCTGCATTCTGAATCTAAGATGCTCTTCGAGCTCAGTGGCAAGCATGTAACCTTGATGCTTGCTTCACAGCTGCGCCCGAGTCTCTTCTATATTGGATCCCTGTACATGTCCGTGCATTGTCGTTGTTTAACTTGCGACTCTTAAGACTAATCTGTTCGTTTTTTCCTTGCATACCAGGTGTAGTTCAACTGCTCGGGCTGTCTGTCAGCGGGCAGCTGCAGAGCATTGCGTTACCTGTCGGGAGAGAGGATGCAAGATTGTCCAAGGTGCCTCCCACGCAGGTGGGCCGCAGCGTCAGGGACCTTCTGTCTGCTATTGGGGATGTCTGTGACCGGTATACCCCCAAACATATTTCCTTTGTGATTGTTAATATAATACAACACTGAAATAGAAGGCGGTAGACATTTAGTCGGCAGTTAAAATGATCGTTCTGTTGATATAAATGGCATTTTCCTTGCTTTCCTTTAGAGCATCAGTGCTGAAAACGACCATCACGTCCAAAAACCAAATCCTGATGCACCTGAATCAGGTGCTTAACATCAGCTTCCTGCTGATAGACAGTACAAATAGTGAAGAGCAACTTCCCATCCAGGAGAAGCCAATCAGATGTCATGCTACGACCAAGTGGAGCAGATTGCTTCAAAAAGACTCCCTGAACCTGACATGTGTCCTGGATAATTCCAGTCCTTTTGTTTTGGAAGGAGGCTGGACACTGAGCATCACTGTGTTTCCTCTGTCCTATCCTCCCAGCGCAGGAGGCGAAAGCCCCTCCACCAATTTTTCATTCCCATTCCACAGTCTCCATCCGGGGGAAACTTTAGAGGTATCACTGCCCCTCGCAGCGGCAGGCGACGCATCCTTCCCCATGACAGTGAGCTGCTGCCTCGTCTTCTCTCTCTCGAGTCTCCTGGGAGAGGAGGCGGAGATCCTTCCTGGTTCAAGGAGTACCTGCTTCAGTTTGCCCTTGAACACGCTGACAGTGGATTGGTTGCACGCCCTGCAGGTGAACAGCCCCATAGCCACCCATGGAAAGGTCCTATCTCAATCCAACAGCACCACAGCAGATACCATCCAGGCCTTTGTGAGCTCACGCCGGGTCGGGTGCAGTGGAAGAGGGCAGGGGGGAGGAGAGGGTGCTTCGAAGCCTGAGGGAGAGCAGTATTCAGCGAGTGTACGGGTGTCGTCGGAGTTACTGAGGGACACGCTGGTGTTAAAAAGCTCAGATTTGGACCCTCAAAACGTGTGCCTTTCTCTGCTGGAATGGCTGTTGTCTGAAGGTCCTGGAGGAGTGAAGACGGGACACAGAGGAGACGGGACAAGCAGCTCAGTGGTCCATGCTCGAGGCCCAAATGGACACACAGTTAAACTGACTGCGAAACAGGTAACCAATGGATTCATTTAATATGGTAAAAGTTTTTTTTTCTTATGTTATTTGATTAAAACAGATGTGTGTTGCTCTTGTTCCCCAGGTAAACGTAGGAGAGGAGAGCGTGGGGAAGGCGGAGTCCCTGACCACAGTGGAGGTTCATGTTGACAGCTCTTCTATAGCAGCAGTGTGCGGACTGCACCACGCTGTGCTGCGCCGGGTACAGGTACAAACACACCCGCGGACACACTTTACAGCATTTTCAGAGAAACCTAGAGTAGGGTGAGCTCTGGTATACTTGACTAATATGTAATACGTAATGGATGTTTTAGAGGAGGACATTTTTTAAGACTGAGTCTTTATGGAACCTGCACTCAAAAGTTTTTTCTTCAGTATCGTGTTTCCAAAACAAGGTTTATATTTTTCTCCCTCCTTCTGTTGCAAATTCAGTTCTCATTGGTTCGGCCTTTCACAACTGCGTACTACTGTATCACTAAAAGACTGAGAGAGACCTAAGTCACACACACAATGATGAGGCTGCAGCTGCGACTAGACAGCTGCACATCTTTGGACTATCCTAGACTGCTGCGCCTCAGCTCTGTAAAGTTTCACGTGATGTTCCCTCAGATTCATTGTCAGCTCTGTTCCTTCGCACAGACTCTGTTGCAGAGGGCTCCTGAGAGGGCTGCTTGCACAAGGAGGGTCCAGAGTTTAGGTTTAAGACGGGCGGCCCAGCGGGCTGAGGTAAGACCTGCACATGCTTTATTTTGTCCATTAGGGCTGCAACCAAAAATTATTCTTATTATTATCTAATAATTTGTATTTTTAATGAATAATTAACCAAACTGATGTTAATCAGTTTAGATGAAAGGAAGAAAAACAGTTTGGTGTTATTATTAAATATCATTAATTTATTTTTAATAAATCAACCTCATTTAGCCCAAGATTTTTAGAAAACCACAGAGATGCACCCAGTAGCTTTCTGTCATCGTCTGTGATTGTGTTGACATCGTAACTGTCTTGGTGTTTTTTCTCTTTCCTCCTCCTCCTCTTCCTCCTCCTCCTGTCATGTCAGCACCTGTTGCAGCAGATCCAGCAAAGCCGAGTCTCAGGGACGTTTGACGTGTCCACAAGGCGGATGACCCGATCTCTTCTCAGCGTTTACCGAGAACTCAGAGAAAACCCTCTCCTTATAATTTAACTTTTTTTTTTCATCCAGCCGAGCGTACACAGTCGCCCCTGGCCTTGTTCTGTGTTCTGATGGAAAAATAATGTCTATAATAGTGATTGCTGTTTTAAATGCTCTTTTGTATCAAATAAATGGCGGTTACTGTTTTATTGTACACAAAGAAAAATGTGTGGCACGACTTTGAAGATGATCTTATTTGCTGGTGCATAAAAGAGCGGTTATTTGGTTCCAGTCACATGACAATAAATTAACTCAAGAACTACTGTCCCTTCATGGTTATTCTCATGTGAGTTCATCATTATTTTTTTATTGCACATGTTCTACAGCTCTAATAGTAACGGTCACGTGCATCAGCATTTTTTGTTAGTTGTGCGCTGCAGCTCAACTTCACTTTACAAACCATTACATTCAGCACAAGCTGGCTGCAGAGCTCAGGTGGAGTACAATATATGCAATTACAGTCCAAATGGAAAAACTCTGCCTCACAGCTGGGTGAAGGTCCTCCGGTTCCCAGTCTCTTCGTGTCAGACGGGTAGGTGTAACAGTGACATAGGACCTGATATCTTATACTATTGTCTTTTGAACAAGTGCATACATTTTCAGACTGTAACAGGTTTGATTATGAATGACCAACAAATACAAACGCCATCAGTTCATTTGACCAAAGCTTGTAATTGTAATTTTCATGAGTAGAAGGTCATCTATGAACAGAAACTACGTATTTCTCAAAACTGCACCTGATAAATTTGGAGAGAGAACTGACAAGACAGAGCTCTTAATACACTGACTAATACAGTCATGTTTATAATTAATACATTATGTTTCTGTATCAGTAGGCTTACCTCTAAAAACCATTTAGCAGGAATATAAATCCAAAACAAATGTAGTATTTTTGTATATATATTTAAGTTTTAATTGATTTATATCTACTTATCAGACCTTATTCTGCACTGAGACCCCTTAGGTCTGGAAATCAAATGCTGTTAAAATGTCCGATTGTTGATAACCATCTGGGTGCATTATGTCAAACTGTTTAATGAGGAATGATGAAATTGATAAAGAATAACCTTATGTTCCTCTTGCGTTTGCATCACCAAATAAAGACACATTTTCATCAAGAGAACGTGGACATTTATTCTCCTAATCAGAAGAAGGAGAAGGAGAGGATGACAGCTGTCAGAAGAGCAGTCCTACAAGGGTCGAAAAAACACGGTAGAGAGAAAGACAATTAGCAGGAGAACAAGAAATAAAAAATTGATATAGCAGGTCAACCAGTAATCAGTTCAACCAAAGAGTTCTTTTTCCTTCTCACTGTGTTATTTGAATGATTGTTAGGGGCCCCAGAGAGGTGAAAGCAAAACTTCAAAATCAACCTAATTTGGTGTAAAAGAAAGATACGATGCCTCACATTCATCTTGGGATCATTCCCAAACCCTATGTTGGGAAGCGCTGGTCTAAGGAGTATAAGGAGTAGCTTGTATGTGGATGTTAAACTCCCGCAGTTACACAGGAGGACAGTCTCCAATGAATGACTTACCTGTCAGTCTGTATAACACGAACCGGACTGACTCCTTGTACTTCTTAGACTGGATGAGTGTCATTACACACCTGTTGTACCACTTGCTGTCATTAGTGTAATACCTGTAAGGAGTGGCAGAAAGGCTGCGAGGATAAAGACCAGGAGAATGAGGATACCATGAAAAGATATAGAACTGTTTGTCACACTGATCTATGAAATCTGTGTCTTTATTGAAAGGAGGATTTTTTTTTCATCTGTAGCCTAGTTTAGCTTCAGACAATAATTAAATATTGCAGCAAATTGCTCATTGGAAAAAAAACCCATAAAGGAACAACACAAAAACTTCCATTCGTTCAGACAGATTTTGCTGTTTCAAAATCAACACAAGCACTGTCTCAAAGCACAGTTCAAGGCCAGTTCCTCTTCTTGCACTTTCTCCCCACGTGTCAGTCACTTATCCCTGTGAGTTCTCTTTGTAACAGGAAGGAAAAGAAAAGTAGGAATGAAATCAGTACAGGCTGCAACTCGTCTCTGATGAGTAACTGTCTTTCACCTCAAAATACCACAGAGTTAACTCAAGGAGGGGTCAGAGTTAGATCTCGAGTTAGGACTAATATTGGATCGTATTAATACTCCCACAGGGCCGAGCTGCTCAGGCTGTGTCCGTCTCCCTTCAGCGTGCCTCCCTGGTCTCCGCGCAGGTATTTGCCGTTCTTGCCACGGATGGCGAGGCGGCCACGCTCCACGAGCTCCAGAGAGAAATCCTCAGGGGCCTCACCGTCTGAGCACACTAGCCCAGCACTGTTCACGTACCAGAACCGACCTTCCACTCCTGTAGGATTTAAAGGGTAAATACACCAGGTCAGATATAATCACCTGTCCAACTTTCCAAACATCTTGAAAGTTTGAATGAACAAAGAACAGAGAAGCAGGAAGTGTTATTTAGTGTGGACGATCTAGAGGAGCAGCATGATCAAACACTTCAACTTGTAGGATTTACTCTTGTCTTATATACCATGTTGGGTTTGTATATATGCACAAAGATTTATTTGAGAGTAGGAAGCAACAAGGAAGCTGGGAATTAAATCAGTCTTGTTTGAGTGGGTACATCCTGACCTTTAATGTGGTAGGCCCCGTTACTGAATTGCACAGTGAAAATGTCATAGACCGATCTGCTGGCGTCCAGTGTGTTGGAGTTCTTGTGGTGGCAGATGAATCCGTTCTCTCCTCTCAGGATCAGCATGGGTCGGTTGATCAGTTTCAAAGTGAGCTGTTCGTCCTCACCTGATTAAAGGTAAAAAATAAGAGAGGGTCTGAGGGAGGAGGTACATTAGTGAAGAGATGGGTTGGAGAGAAAGAAGAACTAAAGCTTAAATGGGCTCTTACCTATGGAATCACTGACAGCAAGCAGCTGGCCATTCTTCTTGGTGCAAATGTATTTTCCATTGTTGGCTTTTAGTGCCACCTTGTGGTCAAGCCACTCCACTGAAAACATGGTGTTTGCTGACCTGCAGTTGTGCATCAGGAGAGAGTAAATTAGACCTTGCCTTACTGGGCCCTTGTAAATATTGCGATTACTGTACGCTACATGTTGAGCGCAGTAAAAAAATTAAGCATGTCAGCTAAGAGAAACTGTTGCTAGAAATCATATTTGCTAAAATACATTTATGGGGTTGAGATCATGAACTCAAACAAGCAATTTATGTGCTATTATTGGCCATCTCATGTATGCAAGCTGGTATCCGTATTATTTCCATTATTTCCGTTTTAGTCATCAATCACATCTATTTTAGATTATATAGATTTATATATATAAATGCCATGACTGACTTCTTTTTGTGTGTGCTGTGACAGTGTTCCTTAAATAAATATCTGCCATTGTGTCATGAAATTCACTTTATTTTATTATACAGCATTCATGACAATTTGCATTTACTGAACTTATGACATTTAGGTGCAGTAGTGGATGGTTGCATGTGATGAAAGGGGTGCATTAATGCATAAAGGTCACTCGTGGTCTTTAGCCAAAGACATACTGTAATGGTGCAGAACCGCTGCTTTTGTAAACCCACCCATCTGTGATACAAAATGTAGAGCTGACACATTCGACTGATGAGCTATTCATTTTCACTCTGCACGACTGACATGAAAGCATTCACTCACACTTCAGTGGCAGTACTCTGGATGCCCCCGTGGGCCACCAGAGCCCAGTAGTTTCCTTGGATGGTGCGGAAGGTACACTGCCTGGTTTCCTTGTTGATCTCCATCTGAAACGTCTCCATGTCTGTTTCATCTTCCTGATTGGCTGCGAGGCTTACTCCTGGGAGGGGCATAACAGGCACGTCCTGTTACTAGCACTGTAGCATTAAAACTTGTATTGTATTGCAGTGTTGTATGTTGCATTATGTGCAATGACTGCAGAACAAGTTGTGATTTTACAACATTCAAGACTGGCGTGAGGTGTGAGGTTATAGTATTGGGCAATGAACTTAAGGCAGCATCAAAATGTGTGTTCACAAAATACATCTAAATGTGCTGAATAGCTGTAACTCAAGCGATTTGTGCATGAAGTAAACTAATTCCTCTACAGACCTCCTTTCTCCCCCTCTGTGGATTCTCAGTGGCAAGTCGAAAACCAACATAGAAGCTTGCTAATCAGTTTGTATTGTTATGTTTAGCTTGGCCCAGCATGAAAGAGCTCGTAATCACGTCTGATCCTGGGATGTTAGGTTATTTTTAAGTGGTTCTGTCTGACGTGCCAAGCATATACCTTCCTGAGGGTAAATACATTTTCATTATGGTTGTGGATGCATTCAAGGACAGAATATACAGCACAAAATGACTACATGTGCCCATGCAGGAAGGTCTTACAGAGACAAGCTATCACACACTTTACGTGTCTCACAATAATGAGTGTTATCAGTTAAACCGAGATAACACCACCACGATGCTTTGTGTCAATTACATCGAGACAACCAGACAAAAATCACACTTTTGATTGACAAACATTTTACACAAACCACTTAGAAACCAATTATTTTAGCATTTTCTTTGCTTACAAATGAAACTGTGTCGGTGTCAAACGTGAGAAACACAAACCCTGTGACATCCCTCGACTCTTTGTTTTGATTAGGTGGTTTGGCTTCCAGGTTCAGAAACACACTTCTTTACTATTAACCTCTTCCCATTTCAGAAGTCCTTGGTGATTTACAGGCCCCAACATTACAACAGGCCAACTTTTTTCAACTGTTAGCGTTATCACAAACGTTAGCAGAAAAGAAAACAATTGTTTGTCACCAAAAAACAGATTGCAGAGAGCTAATTCCCACATTAGATGCATCCCAGAATATCCCCAATACATTTTCTTAATCCTTTAACAACGCAGATCTGTGTGCCGCCCCAATCTCCGTGCTCTCTTCTCTGGTCATCTTTCTCTGCCTTTCTCCCTTCCCCCATCTCCCCCGCCGTACCCCTGACCCCCTAAACCCCTGCCTCCCACCGTCACCCCACCTCCGGCCCTGCCTATCTGCCCTCTTCACAGCAGGGCTCTGATATAATCAGCTTTCAAGTGCTCCCCCGTCCAATCCCTCAATCCCCTCAATAAAAGAATAAAGGAAAAACAGGAAAAGACCACAGGATTTTATGGTCCACACTTAGCAGGATGTACAGATAATTACCAGCCCCTCTCAACCCTTAAGCTAATGAACCTATGAATGATCAAACATGTGGAAAAAATGCAAAAGAAATATACATCCATTAAATAGCTATATTGTTTTATAGATTTTAAAGAACCCAAAGTATACTAATGTATGGGGGGTGCTTTTATTTAACAAAAATAACCAAATTCTGTTTGACAACCAACCGCCAGACCAACAATGCCTCTCCCTAGAGCCATACCGCAAATCAGCCCATGTTCCTTCTGCGTTTTATAGTCATGTGTTCTCAGGGCAAACCTGAGCTCACTATGATTCGCAGCATCAAGTGGTTTAAGGCTACTGAGGGATGCATGCATATAAATTACATCTACATAATCCAACACAGATGCACATACACGTACCAGTTAAAGGGACCTGGTCACAGCACCATTTTTTTGTAGAAAACAAAAAAAAGCTATTTACATTTTTTATACCAATTGTTCAGCCCTAGCTCGTGGTTCATGACAGTGTAAATCTCATCAGTTTGAAGATTATTTTGGGGCCTTTTGCTGTAATTTCATATCTGACTGCAGATACAGACTGCAGGAGGAAGAAAGGGGCTGGCATTCGACAAAGATGTCATGGTTACTGAGCTACCGGGACGCTTTAATCACATCTTATTCACACCCGATAAACTAGGTATCATGAGATCTTACGACTGGTTAAATTATCATTGATCTTAAGTGCATTTGAAGCATACATTTCTGCCCCTGTAGTCTGCACTTATGCCTGGGGGCCCATCACTCTCATTCTCTCTCATCCCAACTCAATGTCATGCTTTGTCTACCTATTCCATGTGTCCATTTCACACTAATTCAACCCAGAAATGATCCTCCGACAGGGCTCAGCTGGGACCTCACAGCCGCTATCTGATAGATGAGAGGAGAGGAGGAAGAGGAAGGAGAGAAGGATGGAGGACAGGGGGAGAAAGAGATTAGATATGCTGAAATCCAAGCCAGCAATCTGAGGATATCAATGGCTGTGTGGATGGCCATCTTTGACACACCAGTTGGTCAAGCATACGAAATAAGATGTTGTCATCATAGCCACGGTATCACTAATTAACTATGCAGTGTAGCGCTGTACACTCCTCAACAGTACACTCCCTGGTGCACAGACACACATAGGAAGCATCAACAGTGGCACATTTTGGATCAGACCCCAGATCCAGCTCCACTTTCTGGTGTTGTCCTACCTGCAGCCTGCAAGTGGAGCAGGCCTGACGAATCCATCAGCGATAGATGGCTCTGACATCTATTATTAATGGTAAGCTGATGCCACTATCCCCCCTGTTCCTTATTTTCCTCCAATCCTTCATCCTGCACAACTGTTTTTTTTCCTGTTTTTTTCACACTCATTTATCTGTTCGTGGGGTGTGTGCTTGTGTGTGTGTGTGCACGCATGCATCGTGTGTGTATGTATGCATTTGTGTGCCTGTGTTCATGTGTGTTAATGGAAAGTTTGTGCCTTCAGAGTTTCATCTCTTTTTCACTTTCAAGGCAGAGTGGACCACTTAGACCCGAGGAACACAGGGAGGTGATGAGAGACATAGTGACAGATCTACATGACACACACACACACACACACACAAACACACACACACACACACACACACACACA
The DNA here is from genome assembly GCA_036024295.1 of Nannoperca obscura. NCBI lineage: Eukaryota > Metazoa > Chordata > Actinopteri > Centrarchiformes > Percichthyidae > Nannoperca > Nannoperca obscura. The sequence goes on along the minus strand of JAVQJL010088854.1, from coordinate 20,084 downwards.
CACAACCAAGAACAACTCCGGGCAGACTGAAAAGACTGCATCCCATTGCTGTCTACAAAAACTCTATTTAACACTTTTATATCTGAACTCATGCTCTACCTCATAACAACTGACCCTCTTTTATTACTAACCCATTTACTGCATTCATTCTCACTTTAAATAGATAGCCAACATAATTCCTCTGCACTAAATGGAGCAGAAACAAAGGTGCTAATTTATGTGTAAGGGCACAGGTGACATTTGGGAGGATGAAGAGCCCACCTGTCTCCACACATACTCCTATTGTCCCAAAGTCCTTTGAGAGTTGTAGCCTCCCTTTTCTGCTTTCCATTTTCCCCTCCTCCTTTAATCATCATGTCGGACCCGGAGGTCGAAGGTAACAAGGAATATCTACCCAAGTACTAAAGAATTTTGAGCTAAGCATGTAAGGATTTTCCATTTTGTACTTCTGCTCCACTTTTAGTCTAACTAAAGATTCAACCTTTCACCTAATATAGATTTTTTTTTCAATGCTTGTTGCAAACTATCATCCATTCTCCCTTTTTAATTTCATTCAGTGTTACCAGGTATTCACACTGCAAGCAACAAAATGGGCACAGACATTTAACAAACCTTTCCACTGGTAAGAAAAGTGGTCCTTGCTGAACAGTTGTTACATGTCAATTGCCAGTCTGTGGTGTGAATGCAAGCTTAAATGTTTACTACCAGTACAATTTGGGATTCTTGAACAGTTATGCCTGGCAAGTGCAAAAAAGGTGAGAAGTTGATTTGAGTAATTCAAAACTTAAATGGCATACCAGCAAAAAAAAAAAAGAAATCTCACCTATTGTGTCATGCGTTGCTACATTCAGCATATTGACACACTTTAACAGTTTGTTTCCTAGGTTTTCAGCAGCACATCAGCACTGACTGATGTGCTGGGGGTTGGCAGGTTAGATTTGCGGGTTAGAGTGGGACTCGGAGGGGCAGAAGCTTTGGCCCCAGGTGAGAAGCAGCTTGGGTTTCTGAAAGCAGACTCTCCCCTCGCCTTCCAGGAACAGGGGCCAGCTTCATCAATAATTCAAAACACCACCTCACCACTCGCTGCAGCAGGATGGTATGGCTGTGTGTGGGCGAGTGTGTCGGAGAAAGATAAAGCTTTTGTTTGTGCAGAACAAGTGTAGGAAAAGAGAGAGAGAGAGAGAGAAAGAATATGAGCATGCTGCAAGTATTTCTGTCCATGCATAAATTTGGACATGAAGCTACTCTCTATGTTATTTGCATGTTTTATCCTGCACCGTATCTTTCCTTCCCCTTCAACCAATCAGTTTACAGTGCTCCCAGTCCTTTGGTTTCTGTCTGAAGCTCTCACTGCTAACCAGGAACAATGAACGGGGATAGATTCAGTTACAGCACCCAGGGCTGAAGTAACTCGACCCTGCAGACAAGAATCTGCAGCCTGCAGATGGGTGTCATGGCCAAGTATGCTGACAAGCACTGTTGGTGTATGCTAATCCACCCTAAACCCAGTTTCGGATCAGACCAGCAAACCATTTCGACCATGAGCAACTGAACACTTGGCAAGTCCTTCTGGTGCACTTCTGGTTAGATGAAATGTGATCGTCATGATTTTAATTTTTGAAGTTTTTTACACCGATCAAAGAAATTCAACCTTGTTTTTATGAGAAAACAAGAATTTTGAAGCCAATGTGGAACAGATGTAATCCATCAGTATAGCAGTGTGTTGTCAAGGCTGCAAGCTGATCAAATAACGCACACCAACAGCCCTGTCACAAGACCAAAGAGTAAATACATAATACAGTATCAACAGAGCATTACTGTACAGCATATAGGTTACGAGCAGCTGTTTCCGTAAGCTCAAGGGGCCAAAGTGTAGACTGTTAACACCATTTCCCAACAAATCCAGGAGGTACATTTGAGAGGAAATGAAAGGGGATTTTCAAAAACATCACCATTTATTATAGATTATGTTATATTTGATGCGTTTTATAACAGGGTATCCCCCATTTCAGGAATACAACACCTTCTCGAACAACATTCATTGCAAATTGCTGTTGAAAAATCTATTTCTGTACTTATTCCCAACATGGGTGCACAATAAATCTGTTATATGACTATATCACTCACTAGTGTAAGACCTAAAACCGACAGTGGACAGACCTAAATCAATTGCGGCCCTAAAACAAATGACATATTCGTCTCAGGTCTCCTACATGAGGCTGATAGTCTCCCATATCAGCCTCATCTATCCTGTTTTCCTGGAGAAATGCCCGTATCCAGTGTGATATCGATGCATGTTGATGTGCAGACTGCATTACCCATGCATCCCCTAATCAGTTGTCAATCACTAGAGAGTGACCTATTTCTTTAACAATGCATATTCAGCATGTCCACAAGTTAATGTACTTACTGTGAATTGTAAGCTCAGTTTTCTGGAGGCGTAGCAGCGCTCAGTATGCCTAAGGATTGTATAGTAGTAGTAACTGTAGTAGTTGTAGTAATCGTTGCCCCTCTGCTTCATTATGTATGTGTTTAGGTCAGTGGGTGTCAGTTAAAGGCTCATGTGGCCACCCTCAGTGGCACATAAGGTCAGCCTTCGTCCATTTAATCAGACATTGAGGGACCTGGAAAGCTGCACGAGTTGCAGCTTGTGCATCCATGCAAGACCTCAAATTCAGATTTGTGACAATGTCGTCTTTGTTTTCTTACCTTGTCTTATGGAGACATATCGTCCATTAGCTGTCGTCAGAACTACCTGTGGGTGGCTCTCCTCTAGATCAAACAGTTCATCTTTGCCCGGCTTGGAGCACCGTCCAGACCTCAGGGTGCCCGTAGGACCCATGGGAGACAAGTACTTCCCCTCACAGTCTTTAAAAGCCAGCTTCCCACACTTCAGCTCCAGGGTGTACGCAGTGGCCCTCCCACTCTGTGTCAAGAGCTTCCCATCATTGCTGAGGAAGCGGCTGTCGCAGGTCTTAAGACAGTACTTTCCATCCAGGTACACGAGGGTCAGGAGCGCTGCCACGCCCCAAGGAATGTTCACATTCACAGCGATTTCCCCATCCTCCATGGAGAGGTGGGCGTAGCGCTTGCGGGCCACAGACAGCAGGTTGGCCTGCGGATGTAGAGCCAGGTGCACTGCCCACAGCTCGGCATCTGTGATTACCTGGGCAAAGCAGGACAGGTAGTCCCGAGAGCCACCAAAGAAGCGGAGGTGCTGCTCAGACTGCAGGGCCCAGCGACCGTCTGATTGAGCCACGATGAGGAAGCGGCAGTCTGAATTGTGCCCATCAGCCTCGCAGGTGACTTTGCCATCCTTGTCAGAGGCCAGGTAGCGTCCCAGGTGGCTGCGCAAGTAGACCATCTGGGTGTCCTGAGAGTCCTGCTCTAGAGTCCATATCTGCCGCTTCTTCAGGCTGGCTGCTGACGCATTTACCTGAAAGATAAGGAAATGTCCCAACAATTAGCATGAAGGATTTTCATCCTCCTTAAAGTCTTGTGTTCTATGCACAACAGAACTGGTAACTTAATGCCTGTAGCATCTGCCTAAAAGAGTACAGCCCTGTGCAGCTCCATGACATCAGCAATCCTGCAAATGTAGAACAGTTCTCCTTTTACATTGGATGGCATGTTTGTACCTTGAAGCCAAAGGTTTCAGCAGTGAGGTAGCGGCCCTCGTGGTTGATTAGACCAAACTGCAACTTCAAGGGACGGTTCCCGTTAGCAGGCATCTTCACCTGTGGATTCAGGAATGTGAGAGACAGAAGGAGAACAAGGGGTAAGACAAGTTAGGGATGGGGGAAAGAGTGGGAAGGAGAGAGCGAAATAGACCTGACATGGGATGCAGGATGCATAAAAAAGGGGGGGGGTAGAGTTTTTTTAATGGGGTGATGAATAAGGAAGGAGATTAAGTCATGGAGAACGATGAAATAAGAAAGTCTGAAAGACAGGAAATCAATTAATTAAGGTGCAGTATATAAAGCACTCCAAAGACCACATATTCCTTCCACCGCCTATGGCTTCATTATACATTTTTCCAGCTACAGCCTCCTAATTTACTTACCGTGGTTTTGTGGCTTCCCCTCTGCAGTTTCTGCGGCTCTAATTCCAGCTCCCAGATTTAAGAGGCTTCTTTCACCGAATGTCCTCTTGTAATTCTTTCTCTCTTCTCTTGCTGGCTCTCACGTTCTGATGGGGTCTTCCAGCTCCCCTCCACCGCTACCTCTCCTCACCCTAATGAGGTTAGAGGCAGCAACGACTTGAGTCAACGTTGATCTTTTAGTCCAACGTCAACCTCTCTTTTTTTTCTCTTCAGGCTAATTTTGCTCTCGGCTGCTTATCTCCACTTCTGCAGTTGACCCTCTCCCTCTCCCTCTCTCTCTCTTGTTGAACAGTGCTATCTCGTCCAGCCTCACTCTTCTTCTTGCTTGACTTGTTATTCACCCTGGAGGCTCAATCACCTGGTCCCCCCTGACAAGCCTTCCCTGGGGTTTTGTTTTTGTCCCTCCTTTGGCTCCTTTCCCTACTATCTTTGGATCACATCGAATGCTCTGACCCTCTTCTTCACCTTCCTTGAAGTCCAGGTTCCTCGTTTGTCAGACAAAAGTTTGATCAGTGAAGAAGAACGTCCTCAGCTGTCCTGCAAATTTTATGGTAGCACAGTGACGGACTCCTATACTCTTTCCCTCAACATAAGCTGTCCATCACAACTGAACTCAGCAACAAAGGGTGCTCGCTACTCTAATCTTAAGCCTCTCTCTGTCGCTTTTTCCTCCCATCCTCTCCTTCTCTCTCTCTGTCTTTCTCTCACCTGCCATGTGTATAATCCTGCCTTTCTCTGCCTCTGCGCTTTATTCTGAGCTCTGCACTTTGCCTTTTTCTGTGACACATAAAGACAGGTAAGTAGAAACAATGCACACACACACACACATACACAGACAGCCTCGGGTAACCAGAGCACTCCCTGTGCCTTCGGGGTAGTTGCCTGAGTGAGGCTCCACTTACTTGCCTATGCTGGGGGTTTAGTTACCCGCCTTCTCTGATTGCAAGCTCTCTGGGTCAGTCTTAATGGGAAATGTGTCCGAGAGGCCGAGGGAGTCGGACTTTACATCTGAAGTTGGGATTCAAGCGAAGGTAAAGGAGATGACGGGTGTTGTAAAGGCAACAATAATGAGCTAATCAACATATGGGGGTTTTGAATGAGTGTATCTGTGTGTGTGCAGCAAGTGTGCCTGCGCGCGCGTGTGTGTGTGTGTGTGTGTGTGTGTGTAATCCACCTTGCCAATCAGCCTATTATAAGTCTTCTTTGCAGAGTAAACATATGTGTCTGTTCCTGATTCCATCTAATCCTCAACCCAATCATCCTAACCTGGCTAATCTACCCCCCCACCCCCACCCCCGTCAATAGCTATAAACATACATTTAGACTTACTGACCCACAGCAACATACATGTCATCACCACACACAAACACACAAAGGTCAGGGGAGGGTCCCAGTAATCATAGCAAACACCAACCACCCAAAGATTTACTCGTCCTGACTTGAACTGCTGTGCTTTATGCAACATGTGATAAACAACGTGTGTCTCACACACGTACACAGAAACTTTCACACACACAATCTGAAAGACATGAGTGCTGTAATCGAGTGTGTGAACACTAAACAGATGGACTTCCCACATTTCTGAGATGCTGACTTGACATCAGCTTCCATCACTTCAAGTCTGAAAGGCTCTCTCTGCTGTAATAAAGCTAAATAATTAAAGGACCTACAATTGACATTTATATGTACATTTATTTATATTTTATCTCCACTGTATGTAAGTGTTATGGCAAAAACTTTGTACAGATGACAAGAAGACACGAACAAATTACTGCTTGGCAGAAGAAAATTGATTTCAAAATTTCAAGATTTTGAGTGTCTTAATATCATAAAAAATACCACACAATTATCATCACAATATTTAAATAGGAGCCTTATAAATCTCGTAGACCTGACTCTAATCCAACACTGGGAACAGACATGAACCCAAACCTGTGGCTGTGGTTATTTTTTGTCAGTGTTGCTTGTTAGTAATATAAATAATAATTCTAGTTGTAGTAATGGGCACTGGGTAATGTGGTCTCTTTTTAATGATAACAATTCTAAAAATATGTTTTTCATTATAAAATACTTTATTACAGAGAGAGAATTCCAGAGGCCTTCAGACGATCCATACCTAAGGTGTTGCTGTCACGTCTATGTGTGTCATATTGTTTTAACAAAGGCTAAATTATAATGAAAAGTGTTCATTTAAATGCAATATAAGATGAGGACAAATATATTATTGTTAATGATTACTGCAGTGCTATTGTAACTGACTGGTATAATGAAGTGTACAGGTTCTTTACCATATCTATGGGATTTACTGATCTATTGCTTATTCTTCAGAGGGCGTCCCTGCTCTGCGGCCAGGAGGTCCAACACGTTTTTTTTTCAACATGTGCCATTCAAACTGAGCCATTAGCGGGAAATTTAAGGTCATTAGCAGGATACAATAAGGTGGCAGTTTCACACCTAATTTATGAAGTCCATCAAGACAAAAGCATTTGAAAGACTCTCCAATCTGTCTGTTCATAAACACACGTAATGATGTGGATAAATCACTTCACTACAACAGTTTGTGCTTCTTCTCAACTTGGACAAACCATCAGATTTCTTTTGGTAAGAGGAGCTGCAGAGTGTGTGTGTGTGTGTGTGTGTGTGTGTGTGTGTGTGTGTGTGTGATTCGTTCAGAGAACTCAACACTCCTTATCTATAAAATAAAAAAAATTAATTGGAAATCAGAAATTTCACATTTGCATACCTGAAATCTTCATCTCTCTCTCTCTCTCTTTTATGAAACCACAAACACCCACCCACACACACACACACACACACACACACACACAGAGAAAACACACTGCAGAGTGGGAGAAAACAGGAGATAGGAGGAGACAGACACAGTGCTCACAAATCAAAATAATTTCATTACTATCACTATTATCACTATTACTGTACTTCCTTCTCATGTGTATCCTATCCCACGCATCATTAGCTCGCTCTCTGTATCCCCCGGGGGCCGCGTCATTGTCTGCTGATGTGCCGACACTCCTGCTGCCGTAGGCACGGTGCCGCCTGTCGATAGCCAACCAGATGGGTTTTTTTCCCACCCCTTATTCTGGGACGGCGGCTGTGCCAGGTTCACCGTGGCAACCATGGGATGGTGCTTTAGAAGCCATTACAGCGGTCCTCTGATGACACTCAAATAGCTATCATTACACCTCCTCCAAGGAGACACAGAAGGAAGAGGAGGGAGGGAGGGAGGTGAGAAGGGAAGGGAGAGATGAGGCAGGGGAGGATGGGAGGAGGTAAGGGTGAAGGCTATAGGAGGAGAGGAAAAGGGGTGGTGGAGGAGGAGCAGATGAAGAACAGGGAGAAGGGGGTGAAAGAGGAAAAACCGCTGAGAGGTGAACCATGGAGGTTAAGGGTGTAGGGAGACGGAGGGAGAAATGGAAAATTACCCAGGCAGGCAGAAATGGGCAAACCAAGTTAAAGATATAGAAGGTGAATGGAAGAAGGGATGAAAGGGAAGGGAGTGACTTTGAGAGAGAATGGGGAATTCAAAATGACCGTTTCTGAGTTAACAGCCTCCAGTCTTTTTCTACCCTATTAAGTTCTATTCTGCCATTACTTGGGACTGCGGGGTGCTGCCTCATACCCGACAGCCCCCCCCCACCCCACCCCACTCCCACAGACACCCCCTCCAACACACATGCACACAGTCTCCCTTCCACACTCATCCTCACTTTCCTCCTCCAGTCATCCTCTTCTCCCTTTTTAGGACCCTGACCCTCTCTCTCTCTCTCTCTCTCTCTCTCTCTCTCTCTCTCTCTCTCTCTGTCTGTCTCTCTCTGTCTCTTGTCTCTGGCTTCTATCTGAGAGGAGACTGTGGCCTGGCACTGAGTCATAAACATTTGGAATCTAATATCTCCCATCACATGAAAACGTAAGAAAAGGAGCCCAACCGCCGTACCCTTAAGGCTGCGTTGACTTTGTAGCTATGGGAGGGCCTATAGTGTAAATCATAACTTACAAACTTCTTGCCCTCTCCCCTCCCAACACAAACCCCAGAGTTAGGAGCACAAACAGATCCAACGTCCCTCTCCTCTTTCTTGCTCTGTATGCTGGCTGCATTTTGTTGTTGGTGGTCTCTGCGCAGACCCCAATCTCTGCCTCTGCATCAGATTAGGGCCCGCGGCAAACATAGTAGACAATACGCCATTGTCTGCGGGCCTGTGTCAGTCTATCTCAATAGCTTGCGGTCACAGCACAGCCTGTTGGGTGTTTGATAAGGAAGTGAAATTGATACAGTGAAGGGAAATCCTGAACCTTCTTCTTACAGTCTTACATGTGATGGCACTAACATCTGACCATCTTCAAGCATCAACGACCAGCCAGGAGTTAATTTACCAGAGGACGAGCCATATTCCATTATACTATCCAATGTAGTGCTAATTGATTAAAATAATGACAATCACTATTGGCCAGAGACAAAATTGTGTCTCGTATTGAAACTACAGTGATATGAAACCTATCACATCATCACATTTGAGACAAATGTTTGTTCTTTTTACTTGATAAAACTACCAAAAACTCTCATCAAATAATTTCCTGTTGATTAACTTATAAATTAACTAGTAATTTCAGCACTACTTAGTTATTTTTCCCATCTCTCTCCACCCTTTTCTTCTTCACCCTCAGGTTTTTGTTTAGTTGTTTAGGAACATTTTGCAGGGCTGCATCTAACAATTATTTTCTCGATTAATCGCTTAGTGTTTTGACAAATGTATTCAGTTGGTCATCATAACCAACAAACAGATAGTGGGATTTCTTTTCCTTAAACAATTCTCAAAATATTTTGTCCAATGATTATAGTTGCTGATTAATTGCATGTCTATTCTGTTAATCTGTTAATTCATGAATCAACTAATCAAGGCAGCTCTAAAATTGTGATTTCATTGCAGTTTCAATTCAAGCCATCCAATGTTAAGAGGAAAAAAAGGGGAAAGATACACATTTTTTATCAAATTACTTTGCTGGACCACTTTAGGTCTTTCTGCATTAAAAAAAACAGCAATAAGTTAACTATCACCTTAGGACTAAATGTGCTGTGAAAAGAGAAGCCAGATAAAAAGATTCAACATGTTGAGATAAAAAAACTGTCACTTTCCATTGTCCAGAGAGTTTATCTTGTGTGGAGATAATGAAATTAGCTTCACCATCCCCCTCCTACAAATTAAGTGACCTCCCGTGACCTGGGCAGGGTTTCTCCAGAAGACCCCAGAGCTACGACCACCATTGTTCCTTTGTAAGCCGATAGACAATGATGATGTTACTGCTGAAATGCTTTTGGGAAACTGGGCTTCCGATGAGTCAGTATGCAAGTTAAGGAGTGTGTGAAGAGTTTGGCCAGGATGTGATGGGGAGATCTTTGTGTAATGCATGATGTGTCATCACCAGCACGGTTACAGAGTACACTGTATACATTATTAAATCTGTTTAAGTTTTCTTTCCTTTTGGAGATATTGGAGCTGCATAAGGTCTTGGCTTTCTTCTGCAGTTTAAAGGGACACTCTAGTATTTTTAAAACCAGCCCTATTTTACACATTTTGGGGTCTGAATGACTTACCTTAGGTTTTGGAATTGGTCCAGTAGATCGCCTCTGCCTGGCTGCAATGGCTGCAATGTAATCCTTTGGGGCAATTTAGCCTGTGAAAAGTATGTCCACTAAAAGTGCTTGTTTTTGTCACTGATGATCTCAGTTAGTTGTCTGACAACATTATGGAAAGGATCCCTACACAGACAGACAGTTTTGTATAAGATCCTTTTTGTTTAACCAGAAACAGAAAGTCTTGCTCAAGGAAAGTCTTGCTATGAAATCTCAAGAGTGGTTGAGTTGTTGCAGGATACAAAAGGATGCCATTGGAGGCAATGTACTGGACCAGTTCTAAAACCTTTGGTAAGTATTAGTCATTTTGACCCCACAATTTGTAAAAATAGGGCCCAGGTTTAAAGTACAAGAGTTTCTCTTTAAGTACGACAGAGGCACAGGCATAGGAAGAGGGCTGTTAAACCTTGTAGCATGACTTGTAAATACAGTTTTCCTGAGACAACCTATTTCTGCTTCAATTGTGCATTCCTGTTTCGGATGAAGGGGAGCGCCTCCAGTGATTGATGAGGTCAATCAGCCTGTAATAAGCTTGTCAGATATTTTTCCGTACAGCCCTTAAAATGGCTTGTTAAATGCACATCAGGCTCTGCACCATTTCTCAACGATGTGTGTTTTTAGAGGCCCTATGGTGTGAGCATGTTCTTTTGACGGCAGTGGTACATTCCAGCGTGACCTCTGCTTCTGCTCTGGGATTGGAGTGCCCACTCATAGCTGCACTAGTGTAAAGAGGTGGACACAGGAGGGGGTGAAATGTGCAACCCCCGCTCCCAAAACTCCTTCACCCCCAAACCCAGATATGACGTGAGCCTATTTAACCTCACACACTTGAGGGAGAATGAACAGGACGCCTCGAGGGGAGTGAAACAACAGGCATTAAAACGAGCAGGGATTGTCCTGTGCCGTCCCCATGCCCAAAGCAAAAAGGACCCGGATTCAGTGAAGGGCTCTACAGATGAATGTAAGCGCCCATCTCTCTCTCTATCTCTCTCTCTCTCTCTCTCTCTCCCACTTTTCCCTCCATCTGAAGTGCAGGCTGACTGTGAAAGATCGGTGGCATCGCTCAACACATAGCTGCCTTTTACAGCTCCCTAAATGGCCATTAAAGTCTCATCAATTCACCCCGGCACATGAGTACGTTTCAGCCCACAACACAGCCCTCCTCTTTGGGCTTCTGAGTAGAGAAGACACCATGACAGCTCCACTAAGTCCAGTTCAGTCACTGATGCTAAAATAATATTTAATGCCAATACCATAATTATTATTTGTTAAAGTAACTTATGTACCCAACATTTGCTGCTTACAGATTTTCAGTTGTGACTATTACGCTGCTTTTTAAAACATCACTTAATGAACTAGTGCTGCAATAATTAGTTAATTAATTGACAGAAAATGAATCAACAACAATTTAGATAATTCATTAATGGTTTAAGCAATTTATCAATCAAAAAAAGCAGAGGATGCTCTGCTTCCAGCTACTCAAATGAGAAAATTTCCTGTAGTTCCTATGTTTTATATAATTTACAATTGAATTTTTACATTTTTTGAACTGTTGCTTGGGCAAAATCAGCACTTCAGGTTCGGTGACAATGTGTTGAGCATTTTTTACTACGTCTAATATGCTAATATGATTTAGGAACTTGTCATTTCATAGACCAAATCATATGTTAAAAAATGTTTTATGTGCAACTTCATTTATAATGAAATTATCATTAGTTGTGGCCTTATTATGACCTAAATAATCAATAAGACCAATAGGAAAGCTTACCAATAATCATTGCCTGCAGCATTTTTTGCAGAAATGCAAGACTTGACAGTCCTAAAAGAAGAATCCCACTGTATTATCTATATTTGATCAGAATCAAAAAGCAAGCTTTCTCAATCAAACCAATTTTTTTTTAAAACAAGCAGAAATACCAATTTCTCCATCCTCAGTAGACCAGAATGCACTGCAGCCATGACTGACAGACATGTTGCAACATACCTTCAGTTCAGTTTTCTTAAAAAAATGTTTTTCTTTTTGTAACCATGCTACTACACCTACACCCAAAACATTCATTCTCCGGGCTTTGTATACGGTTACTCTGATGGGGGAAATTTAGGAAATCAACTAATAAAAGTGAATGAGGGAAATCGAGAGGAACCGTTATAAAATAATGAAACAAATAAATGAAAAACACGTGGATTATGAGACTTTACCCTAATACTATTGTATTATATGTATTATTTATTAACTTTATTATAATAGAATAATGTGCTGACCCTAAAAAAAAGACCCTAAATTCCAGTGCAGAATTTAGAGGCCTCTGACACCCTCTGAAACCCTCCCACACCTCACCACCATCCCCACGGCTGCATTTTCTTACGGCTGCCATCATGAGGTGACAGGCCGCTGAATGGCTTCATTGGTACAGTACAGTGTCTTAGCTCGGGGAAAGGAGGGTTGGGGTTGAAGGCATTCTCTCTTCTTTTTTTTCAAACTTGTGAGTTTACTCAGCAGGAGTGGGTGGTTGTGGTGGAGAAGTGCAGTGATAGTGGTGGTGGTGGGGTGTTCCTCCCCCTCCTCAGAATCACTCAGACTTCACCCTCTCCTCCAACCCTCCTCCCTGTCCCTGTACGCTAGACTTCATCGGTATTTGCTTTCAAAAAAAGCTGTAACCCCCTCCTCCTCCTCCACTCCCACCTTCTCCTCCTCCTTGGCCTATACCCCTCCAACACACACACACACACACACACACACACACACACAGACAATCCAGTCACTCCTTTTCCAGTATTTGGTTCATTAAGTTTTCTGGGTACTTCCAGAAAAGAGGCAAAAAGGAGCCAGATCAATAAAGTGGGGCCTGTGCACAGAGGTGATGTGTGAAAATGGGGGCTACAGCAGCACACATACATACAACAGCACACAAGGGCTGGGCTGTGGAGATGAAAGTGACATGGCCACTATGGGTTTCTGAACGCTGCACAGCGGAGCCCCAGAACTGAGGCTGAATGAGCTGAATAGGCTCATCCATTCTTTACTCCTTTCACTCTCCGTAGGCCCTAACTGTTGGAACTCTTCATTCCACACAATGGGCAAATGCACTAAAACTTTTTCTTTTTTTTCTCATGCAAATCACCTCATCCCTTACTGGGGTTGTCATCATGTGGAGCGGATAACACACATGCACATACATGCAAAACAGATCACCAACATTGTTATTATTTGAAACTTTTACACATTCCTTTTTTTAAATTTGTTTGAATTATTCCTTCACTCTTCCCTTTAAAACGCTGCTCTCCTCAGTCTTAAATCTCAACCTCAAACAATTTTCTAACTTTTCTAGGTCTGTTTCTCATCAGCATGCGAAAAAACGTCATCCAAGGAGGGAGGCCGTTTGATTTTCAAATGTGAATTAAATAGAAAAGGCCTTCTTTTCAGTTACATGTAGGCCAAAACAACTAACAACAAAAGTGGGACTCATAAGTCCACACATGAGTTTGGAGATCATTAGCACAGCCTGTTAGATAGGGGTAAAAGCCAACAGCAAATATAGCTGCTTGAAAGCCCCACAAAGGCGTCAAGTGTTTGTTGACTGCTCAGGCTGGAGAGCAAACAGCAAACTTTGAATCTTTCAACAATAAGTACACATCTCCCACAGTCTTGTCACAGGCAGTAATGTCCACGCTGCTGCTGCACTCCTGACACTGCCTGATGTTTGTTTCTTTGATTTGTAGCATTTAGCCATTACAAAAGTAAAGTGAGAAAGTGTGTCGGTGACTGCATTAGTGCAATGTGTGACATTGTAATGGTATTAATAGTTGTTCATACAAGCCTTAAAAAGAAAAGAAAGTGGTTTTATTTCTGTTGGAAATGTACTTAAATGTAAAAGTTACATTTGCAGGCTATTTTAATTCAATGTTTTCATGGTAAGATTTAACCATAATAACAACTTGACTGTTTGGTGGAAACACTGCAATAGTTTGTGTTGAACTATTTAAAGATATGTAGAGGAATTGGCGCAGAGTTTTCTGATCACAACTCTTCCCATATGGATCAAGTTGCAAGACAAAAATTTTTGGGATTCCTGTGTCAGATAAGTTCAAAGTGCGAATGAGATGGAAGCTGCCCTACGCCTCATCTGCCGCTGAAACGCAAGGCAACAGAGCACTTTTAACAACAGTGAAGTGTGAATATAAGAGCCGAAAAGATGAACATGCAGAACCAAAAAGGCAACAATAAAGCGACTTCTCCCAAAACCCGCTGCTGACAGCATCACCACAAAGTTGACCTACCTTCTCTGCCGTCTCTTTTCACATGGACACCGAGGCTCTTCCACTCACTCTTTTTGTCCGAGGAAAACTTTGTCTGGAGTCTGATTCCTGTAAACTAGGACTGAGCTGACACCACGCACACCGCGCAAACAAGCCTCTCCGGACTTGACGCGAAACTCCATGAACCAAGTTCACAAAAGTTTAGACACACTCACAACTTTGCACGGCATTTCTACCCCCTCTATCCCGGACAGCGATTTAGTGCGGAGCACAAGTCGAGTCTAACTTTTTCTTACAATCCATCTTCTCCAAGAGGCGCGCTCTTCTGTGCGTGCTTTGCGCGCTTTCAGCAAACTAACATGATGCGTAAAAGCCAAGTTTTGTGTTGCTTAAATACGCGTTAAAGTTTAGAACTAAATGCGGTTCGGTTTCACTCGGGAGTTGTAGCAGAGACATGCGGTGGTGTTGAGATCTCCAGGCTGCTGATCTGTTTTCAATCCGACCCCCCTTCTTTCTCCTTCCCCCCTTTACCATCTCCTCCTCTCTCACTCCCCTTGCTCCCTGGTGAGTTGGGCCATTTGCTGCACCAGATGGGCCGGGCTAACTCTCTCCAGCAGTTTAGACGGGAGAAAGTTAGATAAAGTTTCATTTATTATTCGATTTTTCACGGGCATTACAGTTGGTGCCAGTTTTGCGCGAGGTTTACACGTCACAGGAATTATCTCATTTAAAATGCACAAATGTGCAGCGGTTGCAATTGTTGTGCTCCAGAAAGCTGATTTGTTGACAGTGCGGCGTCAAGTTTAAGTTTAAAAAGGAGCTCTTGAAGCTCTAGTTGTGTTTTTGTTTTCTTTAAGCAGTGATTCTTTGAGTGGTTGGACGGATAATCAAGGCACTCTCAGATCTTGAACAAACCAAACTCACATTCACTAACAAACACACACAGAGCCCATAGTTAAACTTGTTGATTAGACAGAAAAGAAACTTCATAAATCATGCTTTGTTTATTCCCATCCGGGCTTTTTCATCTTAGCTTGAACCTTTTATTCAGCAGTGCAGCAAGGGCAGTGCAGTATGCAGTGATGTGTCAAACAGCATTTATTATATGATTCATGGAGATTTCACCTAAAGTAACCCAGTTCGTGCCAGTGCATGTAAATGCTGATTTAGTTTTAAATGAACTGTTATTTTTAAGGAAAGGGAAGATACAGAAGTAAAGAGAAGAAAGAAAATGACCCCTCCCTTTCCTCCCACTCTCTGTGCAATACAAAGTTTTTCTGTGCCAGAATACAACTTGGCCACAAATTTGCTGTGTGATTTTATTCTTTTAATTTAGGAATATGCAACATACAAGCATAAAAGTAAAAAGACGAAGGTCAGAAAACTATATTTAGACACGTGCAGCCCTGTCAAGATTAGATAATAAAGCAGGACCCTGCCTGAATGTCTTTACCATGTCATTTATTGTGCTTTCTTTCTTCGTTTCTTATTTTTATTCTTGCTTTATGGCACCACATTTTCAGAGGTTTTAAATAAATAAAGAAGAAATCAATGACCACAGGTAAGATGGCAGCTTTCTGTGTTCTAGGGCCCTGGGGAAGTTGTCCATGTAGCCTGGTTGGTAACCAAAACTTGGAATGCCACAATGTCAGAATGCATTTTAAAAGTATAGAACATTTATGAATGAATTATTTTTATTTTCATTTCCGTGTCTAGTAGTCTATCCCACATTACATAACGTACAATAATCCAAATATAAATGAAAGACAAATCATTGCTGCATAAAACATACTGTACTGTACATGTCCCTAATAAATTAAAACCTGTTTCACCCAGAAACAGAATATAACAATGATCTAGAGTAAAAAACACATTTATTACAGACATCTTCTTGAAATCTTCCAACCAAAAAGTAATCCTGTTTAGTTGTACTGTCTTTCATATATTATCATCAACAGACAAGATGAAACATTTCATTTTCTCTTTAATGTAACTCACATAACAAACAGCACCTAGCTTCTTCAAAAGATGTACTTAAAGTACTAATTTCACTGAATGGCCTTTCAAGTGTGTTACGTTACTGTAATATGTTATTGGATTAATATCATGGGTTATTATGCATTCATGGGTAAGCAACATTTTAATGAGGTGAAGCTAATTTGAACCACTTTACAGACACTCATAAATAAAATAACAGTCCAATTTAACATATTTTTGACAATATTTTATTGTCAATTTTATATTTATGCTTCTTGACTTGCAGTACTTGTTTAATCTTTCTTTATATTTTCTACTTACTGTGTTTATTGTTATGCACCAACAAACCAAGGCAAATTCCTTGTATGTGAAAACCTACTTGGCAATAAACTTGATTCTGATTTGATGCATCATATTATATAAACTGCTGACATGTTTGTTTGATAGACATTTCATTAAGAAGTCTGGTGTAGCAGGAGTTTAAAGTACAATACATTTGGAAAATGTGAAGTAAAAGCTCCTTACAATTGCACAGTGCTTGAGTTAATGTATTTCCTTTCTACCACTGGTGAATGGGGCTGAAATTGAATTATGGCATACAAGTTCCAATATTTGTTCCTTTCCTATTACCTGCTCATCCCTATATTGAGGCTTTCGTGTTGTTTTTTGTACACATTTCCAAAAAAACCTTCATAGAGTCTTAGAGGCAGTCTGTAAGTAACCTGCCTGGTCTTTAATATGTGGAGAAATGTCGCACAAACATGAATCACATGCAAGCTCCACACAGATTGGTCCGTGGTCCTTGTGAAACAGCAGTTCACACTGAGCCAATTCTCAGCTCTGCAGCTGAGACAAAGAGAGGTGGATAGATGGAGAGGATGAAAAGAGACAGAGGAATTGGCGTGCCTGGTTGGGTTCAGGGCTTGAGGTGCTGCCACCTATTGTCTCTCTGTGTGCTTGCATCATGCCTGAGCGCCCTCTCTCAAAACAAGCCTGTGCACATGAGCGACCTCTGCAGCTCCCTGCGCCTCTGTGACTGTGCACGCCCTCAAAAGAGGCTGAATGCCAGTGTCAGGCTCACTGGCCTTCCCTCCTGTGCTAGTCTTACAAGCAGGAATTTTAATGAGCTTATTGGGCTTTTCTGATTGGAATAGAGTGATGTAACTTCAAAGCACTGACAGTAAAGCTGAGAATTGCAGAGGGAGGTGGAGGAAAAGAGATAAAGGTGAACGGGCGTGGAGAAGAGTTTGATACGGGCACCAGATAATAGTTTGATCCTATTATTACCTTGTGCATTCTTCTGTGATCACTACTGCAGACTGTGATGGTGCCACTCATTATTTAGCCAAATGTTTATGGAGTACATAATGTTTAAATGAACTCAGTCCCCTTGTTATTGGATGTTGTGATATGTTGGTAGGTTAGTGATCATTATATCATGTTGTGTTGATATGATGATTTCAAAATTTGCCTCTTTGCCCATTTCATTGTTAAGTGTTTTTCAGTCTACTTATTCATTCATATTTTTTAATAATTGTCTTCTTCATTTTATTTGTTGGGTTTTGTATGTGTATTAAGATTTTAACACATTTTCCTGCCTAAAAAGGTTTTTCAAAGTCAAGTCAGTTTTATTCATATAGCTCCAAATCACACATTTGCTTCAGAGGTAAAACATAAAACACTCTCTATCTTTAGACTCAATAAAGCAAGATTGACTTCACACACATTCATCCAGAGTGGATGAGGTAAGTGAGGTAAGTGAGGTAGTCCACTGCTGGAGTACAGTAGTGACTTTGTCCTCTCATCTGCCCATCACTGGGCTCCTGACAGTCTATTCAACTAGACTGTCTGTGCCCTTGACAGCGCTACAGTGTTTTCTCAGGGCAGGAAACTGGTCAACCTTTCCCTGTGTCTCCCAGGTTCAGTAAGAAGGTTCAAGTTGCTGATACTTATTCAGACAGGAGCTGTGAGTTGAGAAATAAATTGCACAATTATATATAATATTAATCGTGTCTATATGTTTATAAAAGGATATATATTCAACATTTTATTAACATTTCTTCAAGTCAACTGGGTTACTCTTATCCTCTTGTTATATTACCATATAGTACTATTTTACAATTCCATAGCACTATACCAGTGGTTCACAACCTACTTTGCTCGTGACCCCTCATCACAGGTTTTGGCCTTAGTGTGGACATAAGTTGTTAGCTGTAACTTTTCCTTCTCAGATTGTTCCATTTGAAGGATTTTTACAAGCCTGAAGGGGTTATAAGTATTAGGGTAAAAAAGAGCTAAAACTACAGAAAATTATTCATCATTTTGTGTCACAAAACTATCTGCTGAGCCTTCAGTTTTTCTTCTTGGAACCCCTTGAGGTAGTCCTCACCCCCATGCTAGGAACCAAAGTACTATACAGTGCTACATTTTAAACTTAAAATTCTTTGTACAAGAAACTTCTTCAATTGAAAATGAATACCTTTAGTCAGTCACATGTTAGAGGAAGCAGTGGCATGAAATTGTTAGAATATGCTGCCCTCTACTGATATTCTGAAATATTGCAGCTTGTTTGTCACTAAAGGCTGAATCATTAAATCTTTGACTATATAAAACATAGATCACAAATATAAATCACAAATGTACTCACAGTTTAATTTGACAAAAAGTGTATTTCTCAACATATCCTCATTAAAATAAAATGCCTATATACCACCGTGTGCACAAGCTTTTAACAGCATTCAGTTTAGCAAGTTTATTGTACCACACACCCATGGTCCACCCACACGTGTCTTCACTTATTTTTTACTGATTAGACTTCTTTTCAGGACTGTGTGGTGTTTGACCAATGTCTCTCTGACCCTTGTACCATTTGGTTTGTTGCATCTGTTTAGGTGGGAGAAGTTGCACCTTTATAATTTTTATTGATTGATGAAGTTTGGTGACCTCATATAATTCCAGCATAGCTCCACCCACCTTCATCCTGAGTAGCCAGGTTAATTAAAAACACCTTTGTGGGTGTTCTGGACGTTTAAAATTGATAGTAAAGACCCGTAAGTCAGTTTAGGAGTGACAGTTTAAATCCTGTTTGAATTCTGGAACTAAGGTGACACATTTGGTTTACACTTGGTGTGGATGATGGAAAAATGGGATCATGGGAAAATGATCTTACGGTACATACATATCATTTATATTGTTTTCACTGTCACTTGTAAGTCTAAGCAGGCTGTATTTACTGTACATATAAATCTTTTCATCAATGAACACATAATGTATGATCAACAACTGTACTACTTGTACTAATACTACACATTAACAAACACTGATTGCAACAATTTCATATGTATATACTGCAGATACTATGTGTTTGTTGGATACTTTCACTTTATTGGGTACACCTCTAAAATCTAATTCAATCCAATACAACAGCTCAGCCATAAATTCTACCTTTACGGACATAATATTGTCCAGTTTTGCATTATACACAATATTTATTGCATTATTAACCCCCCATTTGAGTGGTCAAAACATTAGAAACACCTCTTATTCCTCATCAGCAAGCTCTAGAACAACATGTCAGACTGCAGTTTAGGTAAGTGATTTACCTGAGAACTCATTTGATTCATTGATATGTTAGTTTCAATCCCAGTCTCTACTATAGAGACGAATTGGTTATTTAAATTGGCACCACTCTGTCAACTGTCCAATACATCATCCAATGCACTAAGGCAGGGACAGTGGCGGAGAAGGTTTTCAGAATCTTTACTGAAAGTAAAAGCAATAATACCACAATTCAAATAATCCTTTACAGTTAAAAGACCTGCATCGTGTGCGCATGCGTTTGTAAGTGCGTGCTGCCCGATACGGTTGCTCCGCTCGTCTTACGTGCTCTTTTAAATCTTTTTCTTATTTAACTTTGTACTTATGGGGTTTTTGTTTGGTGTTAACTTGTTGGTGTCGTGGCCTCCACAAATGTGCTGGTGGAGAGGTTTTTGGTGTTTTTGTTCACTCTGGAGGTACTTTCACTTGCAGTCAGCTGAGCGCAACAACAACTTCATGGCCGCTTTTGTTTACACCCGGGATCAGCTGATTGAACTTAAGCCG
>JAVQJL010088844.1:0-48183 GCA_036024295.1 Nannoperca obscura | reverse complement strand
AAATTTCTCCACTGCGTGACTATTAAAGGATTTTTGACTCTGATGTTCACTATTATCAGGCATTATTTTGATGTAGGACATACATATGAGGTGATACTTGACATGCTGTCAACGTTTCACGACATCACAATGAGTATGCGCACGTTGAAGACATGTTTAAAAGAAGAGGGTTGTACATAAGAACTGGCCCTGTTGTTTTCTTTAGTGTGACTAGTTCTTCTGCTTATGCTGCTTCTTCTTCTTTCGTGTAATGACGGTTGAGAAACAGCTTACGGTGCATTACCTCCACCTTCTGACTGGACGTGCTGTCTGTCTCTTTACGGACAGCGCATCCAATCAGCAACGATCCATTACGACCATAAGAACCCTCCCTTTCCGTTTTCAGTTAATGTGTTGTGTTTTCTCTTAATGTGTTGTGTTTTCTCTTAATGGAAACACAACACATTAAGAGAAAACGGAAACGGAGGGTTATTCTGGTCGTTGCTGATTGGACGCGCTGTCTGTCTCTTTACAGGTGGCGGTAATGCTCCGGAAGCTGTTCAACACGAAAAAAAAATGGGGAATGCAGGAGTCGAACACGGTACCTCTCGTATGCCAAGCAGGAGCTTTACCAATTGAGCTAATTGCCACTTGTATTTGCATGAGACCAGCTAGGTACATATCCTTGTTAATAGGCACCCACGTCTTCCGGTGGGAGTACCTACCTTTTCCGTTTTCTCGTAATGTGTTGTGTTTTCGTTAATGTGTTGTGTTTTCTGTCAATGTGTTGTGTTTTTGTCAATGTGTTGTGTTTTCCAATTTGCGTTTGTGGTCTGCACTTCAGGGCCACCGTAATTAGGCTAAACCGGGACAAATCCCATCAGAAGCCCATAATAAAGCATTTCAGTCATAATGAAAACCATGCATGCGTCACAACATTTGATCAAAGCACGTGAGGACTGCTTGAAAAATAAGAATTTACCCAAGAAACAAACAGGCAGAGGCTACAAAGAATATGACCCTCAGTCAGTCTGCAAACAACATCCTGAAGCTTTTAAATGCACATCAATTCTAATCAATCTCTAGTGATTTTCTTCCTTAGTAAGTAGGTTTTTGACCTAAATGAATTTCACATAAACACACAAGTTTTTTCATGTCTGTAAAGTGTGTTATCCACCTCTGCACCATCAGCGAGACAGGAGGTGCCTGGCAGAATCCTTTATATAGTAGCGCTGATGAGGCCATGATAGTTAAGATTGATCAGACCCTTTGAATGTAATTGGATGCAGGTGTGCTGAAGAGTGGTGTTTAATTTCCAAGCATGTCTGGTGCTGTTCATGCGAGTGCATCAACCTGAAAGACAACTGCTGAAGGCACAGTATTAAGCAGATTAAAAAGAGTTGTATAATATACTTTTTTGCTTCCACAAAGTCGAACTCGTGTAAATACTGATACTTTACTGATGTTTACTGACAAGCACAGGATGGACTCTTGCATGAATTCCATCGAATATTAACAAGACTCTGGCCACAATAAGATGAAGTAGAGCTTGACGTGAAAAAAGGAAGCCCTCTCATTTATTTGAATGGAGCCAGTATGTTGACACAGCAGGGGTGCCAGAGGGCTGCACCAAAATATTAAAGGGTTGCCTTTAATAAAGTTGAACCAGACTCCACTTTTGCTTTAGTTTTTCACCCTCTGGGGACCATGAATATGTATACCAAGTTTCATGGCAATCCATCTAATAGTTGTCGAGATATTTCAGTCTGGACCACAGTATTGGTCCCTAGAGCCACAGAGCCAGTGTGATGAGCAAACTATATGAGCAGACCCTCATATAGTTTTGTAATGAGAAAGTGAGTACAAATGAAATAAGAGTAGTACAGACATCCTCTCACAAACCAGAGAGAAAATAAAGCTCCACCACTGAGCTTTTCAAAACTCATTCAAGACTCGTGATGTGGGAAAAAATGACTTATCTCTGATGCCTGATGTCTGGATTGTGTTTAAAGTCTGCCCAGTGTGTACATCAAGAGTTATTTTAGGTGCCGATGTAGTAAATTCCATTCTTAAACCACCCTGGTAGATGTAAGAGAATAGATAAACAAAGACAATGTAAATTGTCTTGTGGGACTCTAGTTACGAAGATTTGTTTTGACTCAGGGGTTTGACAGTTTTGATCACAGCCGAGTGTGAGCTCGCAGCAGCTCAGTAAGAGAGACGAAAGAGAGAATGCCAAAGCAATAAGAACGTTTCCACGAGAAATTTGACAGATTAAATATCGTTAGTTTTCCCCAAACAACAATGCAAAGTATAATTGTTAACACAGAGCTTTAGAAATGTACAGATTTATAAACACGGATGGATTTACACATACACACTTCTGCTCTGACCCACTTTACATCTTGTACTCTTGTGCTCCAACTGTTGTGTATAATTCCTAGTACAGTTATTTCCCAGTTGGAGTCTGGCCCTCAGCAACCCTGCTACACTACATCCATATCCCCCAGATCCTATGTCATGCTAGGCCTACAAAGGCTCGGCTTGCCTGTAGCACTCCTAGCTTGGCTCTGCCAGCTGTCACGATATGTACACACTGTTTTCCTTGGCGACACGAATAATACAGACTTTCTAGTAGCTCTTGTTCTGCTTACATGAAAGTTAACTGCAGTGCTTTAAGAAAACAGAGTGCTGCTCTGATGTTTTCTTTGAAGAAGAAGAAAAAAAGAGTTCTTCTTTTTGGGCCTGTCTTCTTGTGTTATAATGCTAAATGTTTAATCCCCTGTAGCCTAGGCATGGTTTTACAGTGCATTAAAAGTATATTGGCAACAGGCACATCACCAGGAATAGGAATTCCTTTTCTTGATCTGGTGTTTCAGCATCCAGAAATCATCATCCTTACAATACACATCCAGAGTTTAAGATTTTAATGGTTTACCAATATTGGAAGTACCTTCTCTTAAAATAAGCCAGTTTGAAGGATTACACCAACTCATTTGGGGTTTGGTTCCTGCTCATGCCACCTGTCTACCGTATGACCAGAGGACTGGTCACCTTTTGTGACCCAAACTTGGTATTCAAGACCTGCTCCCTATGGTACCTTTATTCAGCCCAGTATCTCCAGTAATTACATGCATGAGGGTGTGAAGCGATTCGAGGAAATAAGAAGGGAAATAACAAGGGGGAAATTGTTGAGCAGTAGCAAATATAAAAATGAATGAAATCAAAGATTTATTAATAGATGACGAGAGTTTACCTTCTTTCACAAACTTCAGATTCAGACCAATTCACCTAACAATAAATGAGCCAGGGCAATATATATCAGCTGGTATTAACTTGTTGCAGATGTATCTGTATTTGTGTATAATGTTAGTCAGATAAGTGACAAGAAATTGCAGTACAGAAATAATGACCAAATAAAATAATTTAGAAACAGTGTCAACATTACATAGTTTGTCCACCAGAATGCACTAACAATTCAACTCAGTATGTATCTTGGACATACTTTGTGTTAGTAGACAGTATTAAGATGCTGTGGTTAGAACTATTAAATACAGTAATAGTTTTGATGTGAATGCACCAAAAAGTGTGAAGACTGGAAAAATGTGGGCAGCCACAGTGACTTCCTGCTCATTAATAGATCATTTCAGAACTGTAATACTGCGTGTCGATAGAGGTATGGTGAGAAACATTTTGTCTCCCTGTGAGAGGAGCACTGGTGATTGGTACTTTGGAGAGTTCTAAGCACTTTCTTGCACCTGTCCCTGCATTTAAATGAAGTCATCAAAGCCAACGCAGAACCATTTGTGGGGCTTGTTAATCCCACTTTGATTAGACTAGAAGGGTTTTTATAATTCTTTGGAGTACCATGAACAACCTTGAGCCTCACTGCTAGAACTTCAAGGACGTCTTGTTCACAAGGCAAACTCTGACTCCATACTGCTGGCTTAATTATTGACAAATAAAAATAACTCATGTAGTCCTGATTTTAGTAAACCTACTATAAATTGAAATGTCTCATCAAATACTGGATAGATTTCCATGAAATTTGGTTCCCCAGGCGATGAATCGCAATACCTTCCCCCCCTCTCTGACTTTCCCCTGACTTTTCCTGTAGCGCTACCAGCAGGTTAACACGTTTGGTTTTGAGTGAAATATCTGGACAACTATTGGATGTTATTGCCATTGAAAGTGGATCCAATTTTTATGGTCCCCAGGATTTTAAAAACTTTGTTGATCCTCCAACTTTACAATTAGCACCACCACCAGGTTACAATTTACTTTGGTTTATAACCAAATATCTGCGAAACTAACAACATTCCCAGAAGACTGAATATAATGGTGCTAAAATTGTCAGTGTTAGCATGTTAGCACACTGATGTTAGCAGTTAGCTCAAAGCCTTGCTTTGAAAATGGCATTGTATCATTAAATAGTGTATCATTGAAGATTACCTAAACAGAAACCACAAAGCATTTACAGTAAACCAATCCTAACACCCTCTTATCAATACAGCAAGAAATGCCTCAAATGAATCAAGTGAAAGTGTCTCAAAATTCTCTTTCATTGTGACATTTGTCTCCTGCTTGGTGAAAATGCGCTTGAATCTTCACATCGACACTGTCACTACGACAGTACAATTTGAGTCAAAGTATGCAGGATTTGATTGTATTCACAAAGCTGCCATATGTACTGTTCTGCTGACGCCTGGGGGGCTTTCACTCTTTGGTGCAATTGCATTTGTACGCATTGGTGAGATCAACTGAGGCTATTGTCACTGTCTATTCTCTCCATGCAGCCAGGCACATGGATTGACATAAAAATGCAAATCCACGCTGCCATGGGGGATGTTATGCACTGATCTCAACCGTGCGAGACTTTGACCCAGTGTCAGCCACAGGTTACGTTAAGTTACTGAGGAACTGCCAGCCAACTGTTGATAACCACACAATTTGTGTATCACACAGACATAATAATGAAAATGAAGCATAAAGTGCTGAAACAATCTGTCGGATTGATTAGCAGAATGACAACAAATTTCATAGTTGATATATGGCATTTAAATCTTATCAAGCAAACCTGCA
This sequence comes from Nannoperca obscura, assembly GCA_036024295.1. NCBI lineage: Eukaryota > Metazoa > Chordata > Actinopteri > Centrarchiformes > Percichthyidae > Nannoperca > Nannoperca obscura. The sequence continues at coordinate 43,122 of JAVQJL010088844.1, read as the reverse complement.
ACACTCACTGATTCTTGAATCAATTGGATAAGCAGCTTTTCTGTTTTTGTGATTGTAAACTGAATATCTTTGGGTTTTAGAGGGCTGGTCAAACAAAAGCAATCTGAAGGCGTCACATTGAACTCTAGGATATTGTGAGTTTTCCCTATTTTCTAGCATTTCACAGACCAAATCACTGTTTGTTTGACTATTTGTTAGGGATGTAAATTCTAAATACCAACATACAAACAGTGGGCAATTTTTTTTTTTACAAATATTGACACTTGGCTGTCTTGCTGAGAGTTAGATGAAAAGATTGACTCATGTCTATATGAAGCTACAGCCAGCAGCTGGTTAGCTGAACTTAACATAAAGCCTGGAACCAGGTAACAAAATCTACCTACTACCACCTCTAAAGTTACTCTTGTCATCAGCGTGAGGTTGCCAGACAACAGGAGAGAGTCCAGGAAGTTACTGCTCTAAGCCAAAAGATAGTCCCCACATTGTGTTTTGACACATCAGTTTTTTTTACAGATTAAACAAAACACATATAACATGTTAAATAGGGAACTTTAGAGGTGCTTGTAAATGGATATTGTTACCCTTGGACAGTTTCTCCCCGTTTCCAGTCTTTATGCTAAGCTAAGCTAATTGGTTGCTGGTTGTAGCTTCATATTTACTATACAGATCTGAGTGGAATCTATCTTCTTGGCAGGTCAAAGCTGATGACTGTTCCTGGTTTGTTATTTGTGAATGGTGCTGGGTATGATTGAATCCATAATGAAAATAACAATTAGTTGCAGCTCTACATGTGCATATTCTGACATTGACTGTCTTGATCTCTGTTGATATGTTATGTGTGTGCTGTTGTTCCTTGGATACAAAAGCTCTAAGTTGTCAATGTGTATCTACACCAGAGTCAGCTTAACGGATATGAAATGTGCTAGGCAGCTTTGACATAATTGATTTTGATGGTCATCACAACCAGTTGAGATTTGAGCGGAAGCCATCTTTTCATCAAGGGAGGAGAAAATGTGCCAGATTAGGGATAAGAAACTTGAATGGAATGACAGAGCAGAAGACAGATAGCGAAGCATGGAAGGAGACATTTAAGTGCCAAAGCTTGTTGCTGTCATCCACAGATAAGAGCACAAGACACACACTCTCTCTCTCTCTCTCACACACACACACACACACTACACAAAAGATGCTCTCTCCCCCTCAGGGGTTCTCGTCACCCCAAGCCGAAAAATCAGTTTGTCTCACTCCCATCAGTCTCCTTGGCTACAACTCGCTGTCCATTTAAACGAGCCCTTAAGAGTTTTCTTAGTGTAACACTGAGACAGTTTGGGACATTCAAATGAATCAAGTCTTTCTTCTTTGATATATATATATTTTAAAAACATGAAAAGAAGTAGGAAAAACACAGTAGAGCCGTGTTATATCCAGTTGGCTTGCAACATTTTGCAGTGAAGCTTCACAGAAAAGTACTGCCTGTTGAAGATTAGGCTCTTGGAAAGAAATGTTTGATTTTATGGTTATGGATATGTTTTGACAGCTTAAGAAGGCAGTAGCAATGGTTGAGCAAGGGCCATGAATAATACAAGAACAAGGTGCTTACAGTATATCTAAAAATGTAAATGTACGAGGCGATGTTGGGTAGCTTGGCATCCTGTAGTGCTAGGAGGAGCGGACTAGTGTATTTCTTCAGCATCTTAATGAGAGAGGAATGTGATGTTCTTTCCTTTCCTACACTTGTCACAGCTCAGATACTGGTGAGAGGTTGAGGGAATGGGTGCAGAACATGGTGTGTGTGTGTGTGTGTGTGTGTGTGTGTGGCCTATGTAAAATACAGCCTCCATTATCGTTGTCACTGGGTTTCCTACATAATGTGTCAGTGTCTGTTGCTGACCCATTTTAATGCTAATACATATGAATTACTGTACACAAGAACTATCTCTGGATTTCTGTGTGTGTGTTTGTGTGTATGTGCTATTGCCTCAACACATTGTGTAAATTGGGACTTATATAACAGATAGATAATAGATAGGACAGAACAGGTATCAGATTATTTTGCAGCCTAAACCCAGAAACAACTAGGACAAGTGGAATATAAAGGGGTATATCAGGCTGAAAAACAGTGTTTCACTGCCCTCTTTGGGTAAAAGTTTCAAGTCTGTTGCACCTGTGAACCACATCCACAATGATGTCACAGTGTACCAACACACCAGGAGTGCATTCGTACATCACTGCAGCAAGGTGAGAAGTTAACCCACTGGAGGTCAGCTAAACCAAGATTTTCATGCATTTATGGGGACTTTGTAAATAATTACAATTCCAAACATTTACATAATATGCATCTTGATACACAACAATAGAAGATGTTCTGAGTAGCAAATCATCACTGTGGGTTTGTCTTGGGCACACAATTAATGATCACAGCAGGGTCATGGCCAAGAGTGTTGCAATTGTCCAACTGCCTGAAGTAAAACTGGCCATGTATAGGCAAAATCCTTGAGATGAAGTATGTGAAGTGGGAAATGATTATGTTGAGGTTGAGGTTACAGATGGCTGAGATTAGGTAAGAGTTTGGTGTGGTAAAGGTAAGGATGAATATCTGGGCAGAATGTCAGAATAACTCAAAACAGCCACTATAGTAAGTAAAGACTATGCTTAAGCATAATATATATTGTGTATGGATCACATGGAATGAATAGAAAATGCCAGGATTCATTTTTAGAATAAAGCATCTACATCCAAACAGAGCGACAGAGAAAGCGCGAACATCAGGGAAACGGAACTGATGGCGTTACATCAACTCACACAACTGTAAACAGTATATTCACTGATCTATTGTCGAAAGTTTACACATACTGAGAAAATTGTGTTGTTTTTGTTTTTGTTTTTTTACAGTGATAATAAAATCTCATGACAAAACTCACCTTATGAGCACAGACACCCCCACATCCTCGCAGTTTTTGTAGACGTGCCCCCACGTGTCCTGGATGATCTCCCTCTCGGCGTCCGACAGCGGCTCTGTGCGCTCCGGACGATCCTCGCACTCCACCTCTCCCCTCCGCACTCCCAGCAGCTGCTGAGGTGGAGGTGGCGACGGCGGCGGAGGAGACTCCCTGCGAGACATCCTCCTGCGGCGCAGCAGCCCGGAGGCTCCCAGCAGGGCCCGAGGGAGGTAGGGAGCGAGGGAGGGGGGGAGGGAGACGGAGAGCTGAGACCCCACGGCGGGAGCTGGGAGAGGAGAGTCGGGATGAGAAGAGGAGCAGAGAGGAGGAAGAAAAAAAGGAGGAGGAGGAGGAGGGGAGGAGGAGAAGAGAGGAGGCAGGCGGCAGTCACAGCCGATAAAAAAAGGGAAAATGAAGCTCCCAATCCCCCCACTGCCACCCACCACGCTCTCACTCCAAACTCTTCCTCGCTTGTTCTTCCTCCAACTAAAAACTTATTTCTCACAGTTTTTTGCTCTCGCTCCCTCTCATCTTTTCCTTTCTCCTCACTCTTTCCACTTTTCCTCTCCCCACCTCTCTCTCTCCTCTCTCCCCCAGCGAGGGAGATGCTCGTCGGCGATGCTGCTGTTCTCCCGTCACTTCTGCTCTCCCTCTCTCTGATCCCCTCGCTCTGGCGGAGGAGATGAAGCGTTTCGAGGCTGTGGTGTGTGTTGTGAGGACCTGATGGAATGACAGCAGGGTGGGGAGAAAAACAGAGAGAGAGAGAGAGAGAGAGAGAGAGGGGTGGGGAGATATGGTGTAAAGAGAGAGAGAGAGAGAGAGCGTCAAGTGTCTCTGACAACACCCCCCAACACACACAGCTACACACAGTGTCTATTTGTCTGAGTGCACATATTGACATCCAGTGAGTGACAATGTAATTGTCTATTTCTCTGCCTGTTTTAGAGACACATATCGACATCAAAATAGATGCCAAAAAATACTTAGTCACAGAGACACATTCCCTCTTCATGTGTTCAAAACATTAAAAACATTTACCCTAAAATTCGCCTTTACACAGATGATGCTGTTTTTTTCGTTGCTGATTCTGTGCAAATGGTCCCCTAGAAACTGCATCTCCTTTAAAGCTACTCTAATATTCTGACATCTGATAATTCTCTGTTGGTTTCACATTAGGCATATTGTCCAGTTTCAGAGATATAAATGACAATAATATGCATGTCTCCACTATTAGTATAGTCTATTTATAATAGTGTCATGCATTCGAAGGTGTCCAGCCCAATGGACTTATAAGACACTGATCATACATATTTGCATTGTGTGTAAAAAAAAACAACTAAAATCATAATATTACAGCATCCACTTCATATATACAAAATCGATTTTCTTTTCTCCCAAGCTTTACAAATGAAGCTGGCAACAACAAAGGAAATGGTCACAAAATGTAAATATCTTGGCATCTGGCTTAAAAAGAAATTAGAATTTAAAAATCATGTAGAAAACCTTGTCGGTAAACTGTGCTTGGAGCACAGCCGCAGCTTCCCTCTGACTTATAAAAATAATCTTGTTGCACCAGTTTTTCTCTCAGTTCTGGATTATGTGGATTTCAGATATGGACATGCAGCTGCCTCCCCTTTGAGGCCCCTAGATTAAATTTACCACCCGGCCCTCGGGTTCATCACCGGTGATAATCACAAAACTCACTCCTGCTTTCTATATGGTAAAGTTGCTTGGCCTCCCCTGTCTGAGAGATATAATAACCACTGGTACTGATACAATGTTGTGGGAGAATAGCAATTTTAGATCTCATCTTCGCTGCTCTAGCACTCCATATTTACCACGCTCCAGTGACTGTTTTAATGATCCAGGATCCCTGAACCAGAACAGGTCTAGAAAAGACTATCTTTGCTGTTCATGGAGCGGTCTCATGGAATAAAATAGTATTACCTAAAAATCAAACCAGTCACACTTTCCTGTAACTAACTGTAATTTGTTTCACTGAACCTGCACTTTGTTTATTGTCACTTTGTCAGTTTTATCTATAAAGGTTAGTTAAATTTATAATAAAAAATATTTTTTTATGCTTTATGGTCCTGCTATATGATTGAAACCGCTCTGTTGGGCTCAGATCATTACGTGCTGCCACATGGCAACACAGACAGATAACATACCCTGTCTATAATGACGTGTATATGTGTAATGTATAAAATTACAATACATGAAGCTTCAGCGCATGATACTTGTAAAATCAGACTGGGTGGACATCTTAGGAACATTACAGACGATGTTAGGATACCCGAGATACATACAAATCTTTTTTAATGTTCTTTTAAATGATTCTCTTATATAACTGCTTTGTATTATAATTTCCTTTGCTTTTTTTTCTCTATTCACAATTTCCCCTCATGCCTTGGCAACACAACAAGTCTATTTTCATGCCGTGCTAAAAAAAAAACTAATTTAGACTGGAGAAAGGGAAAAAAAGAAATTATAGCTACTTGTGCTAAAGAGGTGCAGCTGCACTGGTCAGAGGGCACAAACTCAGAAATATTTCTGTTTGAACATAGTATACAATCAGACACAATAAGAAGATTCTGCTTCTCCACAAACACTTTCTTAGCATTGCAGCAGACAGTTTTCCAGGTAAAGAGGAAGCTGAGACGACCTGAGGTAGGAAATGTCATTACTGTCAGGGCACTGGCTACAATATAATCACAATATTTCATTGTTTTCGAATCGAGCCCCACTGTTGATACGTTATTCAGAACCAAACTGTCTACAAAAGACGAAATTCTTAACCAACTATTTTGACAAAAATCTTTTTTTGTTTTTTTGTTTAGTTGCCTGCTCAATTTTATTTTCTCAAACTTTTATCTCTCCAAATCATGGTCTAAATTATGTCTCAACACTTTCTCGACAATGTCCGGAATACAAGATTCTACAAACAGTGGAATCAGCACATAAAATACCCACTGTGTGTAATGTAAACAGACTCTTACCAGAATGCTAAAATGCTCAAAGTCCTAGATAAATACTGTGGACATGACCGCAGTGTCCTTAAGGGATGAAAACAGCTTTGAGAATAAAAAATACCACAAGAAAAAAATAGACTAACAAATAAAATGAAGAGGAATGACATTTGACTCTAACAAACATTTCAGGCAAGATGATTTGTTTTGGAAATGGGTGAAACGATATCTACAACTTGCAAAAGATTCTTGCTGAATGAATACGATGGAGATTTTTGCAGTGAGCAAGTTTCAAGAGAGCACATCAATCTATACTTGTGCAGAAAACTGAAGACAGTGCCTAAGGAGGTCAAACATTTATCTGTATCCAATCTAGCACTGTGGTATTGAAAACGCCACATTTGACATTCCTTATCTGCTCTTGGAAAGAGGGGAAAAGGGATGGAGATGTTTGATAAACTGCTGTCTAGACAAAAGCAGAAGAGGGATGGTGGAGGACGATGCTGATGACAGGTCTATTATGCCACAGAGGCGACTGGAGAAGCCAACAATTGAGAGATGGAGCTGTCACAGCATTTTACAAAATGCGCCACACCAAAGGGTGTCACTCTGTCACTCGTCAAGACAAGATGAAATAACTCACTCAGGCATCTTGCATCTGTCACTCAAGCTATGCCAGTGCTCAGTATGTGACATAAAATTGAGAAAGAAATATATTCAGTATATTATTATGTGACTGATGAGTCTGCGTTGCAGTCCATAACTGGTTCATATATGAAGTGATACTGTAAGTGAACACAGAGGAAGAGCATACGAGGACAAACGGACATAAAATACAACCAGGTACTTGACATCTGTGTGCATCTGACAAAAATCAGTTTGACTCATGACTTTCAAAACGTGTATCTGTCATATATGTGAATGTGTGATAACCAATTGCATAAGACAGCTGTCCAGTAAGCTCAACCAGATCTCTGCCAAGCTGGGGGTCTGCACAGCTTTACCTACTGCTACTGCCCTCTACTGTCTGCTGCACTTCAAATAACATAAGGGCATAAAAGGTGAACTGGAAAGCATGATGACTGATTTTAAAAAGGGTTGGAGACTTATACTAAGGTCTGCAATTTGCCATTTTCAATTTACGGCTGAAACGTGGCAAATAATATGAAAGTTGCCTCTTTGTAATGTAACCATTGACCGCAAACCACTTAGCTGCAAAGGAATTCACAAAAACCTATGCATATTAATTAGTAAATAAGGGTATTTAACAAATGTAACATAGTAAACAATCACAAGGCATGATTTTAAAGTTGCATTAAAGGGGAACTCCTTCAATGTAACACATCTAAATCTGTTTACAGGTGTTTGGGTACATCTGGCAGTGTGAAAACAGTTGTATGAAGCCTGTTGGGGCTCCAGAGGGAGCACAAAAGTTGATAAATTGACTCAGGTGACATCACATGAGTCAGCGAAAACTAGTTTAACTGGCAATGTTTGGCAACCCAGAGGGTTTTTGAAAAACACTTACCTGAAGGTCTTTTCAAAGATTTTTCTAATTATCTGGATGAAAAAACACTGCATTCATTGCACAAAAAAAACATTTTTAAACTGTTTTCATGTTTGACTGTTTTCTATCCTATCTTTTTCAGCTTGCAGGGGACTGGAAATACATTCAAAGCAAAGGTAAGTGCTTTCAAACATTGCCAGCTAATTATCTTTTAGAGAACCCCATGGTTATCTCTGTGACTGTATATGCGATTACATGAGTGGGAACCAAATGGGAACGTCTTCATAGACATCGCAATGACTATTTTTTCTTCCCACCTACAGTATAGATTTTGAATTAAATCTGGTTTAACACTAAACCTCGCCTGGACTTCTAAGGGACATTTTATCAAATAATTTAGTTGTCCAATGAAGGTTAAATGGAGGCATCACGATGGAGGGTCCTCACCATGACAACTGCTTCACTTCAGTACTATTAAACAGTAGTCCTCTGGCTCTATCTTGTGGTCAGTTATAGTTAGTGCAAGAGAGCCACTTAAAATCTTTTTCAAGTTACTAATCCACCTGAACACAAATATAGAAAGAAGCAGAGGGGACATGTGGACAATGTGTGGTCACATCAGATTATTTCTTGTGGAGCTACAATGACATTAAATAGAGGAATGATTTATCTAAAATAATAATAGTAACTTTACAAGTTTTTACTAAATCAAGCATTGATGGGTTGTTTACAGACCTGTCTTTCTTTTAAAGAACTTCATCAACATACAAGGAGAAATCCATCACATAAGAAGCAAAGAGACCAATGAATAGGAAAATCAAGCTGTGCTGTGAGTAAGACTAATGAGCTCCAAGTACACATTTTCAAATATTTTTTTGCAAATATTTTACCTGTTGAGTAGGGAAAATACAGAAGACTCACTGTCAAACATAATCATTATTAATTACAACTGTGCTTTTTCTTTTTTTAATCTATACCTCTTTATTGATGTGCAACCAAGAATAATCATTACTGTTAACATGTTTATATTTTTGTGTATTGTGTATTATGGTATTGTGTAAATTTTATATTTGCTATATATTGTTGCACTCTTTCTTACTGGAAGATATGTACATGGCCTTTTAAGGTTTATTAAGCAAAACAACACACACATAAGCACAAAAATGAGTCAGTAAACAATGGCAAACTAATATAATTTCACATTTAAGGTCTCTAGAAATTATTTGGATTATAGTGCCAGAGTATCACGTCTTCCTCTCTGCACTCTTGTTTAGTTTCTACTAAGTAACTTAGTGCTCTTTTGCAGCTCTTCATTATCAATCCAATTAACATGGTGCCACGTGCTGGGCATTAGTGATGTTTGTCTTTATACAACAGAGGGCACTATTTCAACACAAACAATGTGGCTCTAGTGTGAAAAGCAAAGCAGGACAAAACAGAAACGTCATAATTCAAATAAAATAAAGGTTTGCTGTATATATGTTACATTTCTGGGTCTCAACAATATGTTTTTTGTGGTTCACCTTTTCATACTTGCAATTTAATATTTTATTCTCCTGTGTCTGATAATCTCATGTTTTTTTTTTAAAGATCTCATAGTCCCATTCTTTATATTTGCCTTTTCTTGCTCCCCCCCACCCCACACACCTTTTCCTCGTGCAACTTTAAGTGTTATACAAATAAAATTAATAATACAGCATTGATATGGCGCTATATAAATAAAACTGAATTGAAATTGAATTGAATAGTATAGGATGTAGTAGTAGTATAGGTTATGATGTATAAAATGACGTAACAGATATCCTGATAATGTTAGGGACAGCCGTTGATGCAGCAGGGAAAGGACCCAAATGCAGACAGTTGAGGTGGCTTCAGCAGTTCAAAGGTTTATTAAACAGAAAATTGCCTTACAGATGCAGGTTAAAAAAAGCTCCAAGGAAACACAAAAGGAAAACAGCAAAGCGACGTGAGCACAAAGAAATCAGGAGACATAAAGGAAAACACAGAAACCAACAAAAGGTCATGTTGCTGCATGACAGTATAATACAATTAGGGGTGTAGTGTCAATAGTTCTAGGATTTAGTCATTTTTGGATCAAGTTTATCTATATAAAATTATGTCTCCATTATTCAAAGGTTGACTGTAATATCAGTGTCAAACCGCAGCAGCATCACTGGTCTGCAGGTGTTGATATCGTGGGCGGCAGTCGTCAACTATTAAAGTTTTGGGATGGAAATTATTTAGGACCAATCGCGGTTAGGCATCAGACTTTGAGAGCCAATAACATTCCAGATGTGTGATGTGGGCGTTGCCCAAAAAAGAGTGTGGCGGTGCGGTGCATCCTCCCTGGCCGGTGAGAGTTCGGTTGAGAGGGTGCTGGATGGTGGGGGAGTACCACTGATGAGAGAGCGGGCGAAAGAAGGGACTATTTTAGGATTATTACATTCATCTACTGTATACTGATAAACTCCTGTACCGGGTTTCTTCATCTATTGTGTGTGGTAAGTTCAGCAAAAAAAAAGAGAGGTCGTTTTAGTGAGGATGTAAGTGGTTAGCAACAGTAACCGTTAACGTTAGCTAGCGGATTATTGTGCCATGACTTTTCAATGATGGAGGACCATCAGCTTTGCTAATGTTAGCCGACACCGCAGAGCCAATGTGCTATTTATGTTTTTCTGATATAGTCTTAAATTAATATTGTGTTGCACGTATCCGTTTTACAAGTTGAATCTTTAGGAGCTATCTGGAAACGGTGTGGTCATTGTCTGTTTGCTTTTATCCCGACCCAGACGTCTTTGAGCCACCCACACCCAGGATGGGATTTTGCCTGAGGAGGCTGCTCAGTTCATCCCTAAAACTCTCATTTGCATAGAAATAAGACTATGTGGGAATTTGTGTTCACCTTCTAATTGCTTAAAGTAACATACCCGTCACTATAGACCCCCCCAGTTGAGTTTAGTTGGTTAATCAGAGCTGTCGAGTCTTACAGGCTTCTTTTCGAGCGGGTGAGATGTGAAGCACAGCACGCCAACTTTGAGCTAACGTTAGCAAGCTAACCTAGCCAATGCAGCTGTTTGGCCCAGCCGGGGTATATTAATCCCTGCGAGCTATTCACGGCTAATTGCAATTTTTTTTAGCCTCCTCTGTTGAAATATCTTAACAGAGGTGCAGCGTGCGTATTTCCGCGTTCTAGAGCTGAATGGGCGACGAAAGTTTCAGTTTTCCAGCTCAGGGTGAGGGGATGGAGCCAGAAGCCACACTGATCCCCCATCCCTTGACCTGACCCAGATTTGTTTCTAACCAGCGCCTGATTTAAGCGTGGGACTTGATTTGAGGTTATTTTAGCATTAATCAGCTGATGTTGTCTTTGATTACTAAGGAGCAAACTGGAGTGGTGCTTCCTGACATGACTAACATTCAGACTGTGCGTCAGCTGTTGAGGGCATCAAGTGGCAAGTTTTACAAAGTAGCTCTGGTCTGTCTTGTTTTCTGCTCCGTTTGTGGATGTGGATGCTTTTATCATTGACGTTGTTATTGTGTCCTCTGTTGAATGACAAGTCATTTCTTACAATATGTTTCATTATCATTTCACCTGCAAAATGTCAGAATATCCTAAAAGAAAACAATCTCAATTTCCTAAAGCCCAAAGTGACATCTTGAAATTGCTTCTGTCCAACCAACAGTTTAAACCCAAAGGATATTTCATATGCTATCAGTCAAAGAATATCAGCAAATCCCCTCTATTGAGATGCTGAAACTAGGGAATGTTTGGCTTTTTTGCTTGAGAAATTAACTAAACAATAATATATCATCAAAATAGTTAACAATATATTGACTAATGATATGGGTTGAAAGTAAATTACCTTGGTTTATGGTTCAGAATAGATGTATCCCTTCTTTGTTTATTATACAACACAGTCAGGGTTTCCCTTGGATTTTGAAGAGGCTCAAATGGTGAAGTTACTGCACATGTGGGTTGGTTATGCACAGGAATGGAGGTGTAAAGCCTTGTATCTTACCCACCAGTCTGTGTAGGCCAAACAAGTCGAACAAGGAATTCAACTAAAAGGCAGAATGCTAATAATTAACATTACAATTTAATTTGATGTAAATGTCTTTCATTTGGTTAGAAAAAATATCTTGTTTCTCTCAAAAAAGTTAAATAACAGGTGGTCCCTCTCATGCTCATTCTGTCACTTTTTATAAGAGATGATTCAGAAGGCTCTACTGTACTGTAACGGCTACTGTAAATGCTGATAGAGATTTTGTTGTATCTTGCTCTCTCACCTTTTTCTTTTCTTCCCACGATGCACACACATACTTAAAATAGACACAGGTGCACGGAGGGTCCCAATGTTTTCAGATGACCCACATTTTTCTACTAGTACAATAATATATGGTTAGCCATTACAAGTCCCTGCTGAGTTATGACAGGCAAGCAGCAATCACCATGGAGGACTGTGATAAGCTGTTACACTTTTCAATAATCAGACATGCCCTGAAATATACTATTCAATCTTAATATCTCCTCAATGAAACAATATCTGAAGGAATAATATACTTTTCTTGGAGCCAGCATTTAGCGGCAAGTAGAGAAGCTGCATCATTCTTATAGCACTTAACCATCAGCTTCAACATTCAGCCATATTGATTGCAAAACATTCTTGTCTGGTTATTTTACCCATTAACAAGTTCCCAATTGCTTTTCCAGAAAATGTATTGTGATAAGAATCTCTATTATATGTTATATAAAATAAATATTGTAATGGAGGATTACTAGATACTCGCAAGTCTCCCACTCAGATAGGACTGGCCCCTAAACATAAAGGATTCAAATCAAAAGTAGGGAAGTACCTACTAGAGTTATTTTCAGTCAAAACACGAATCACACTTTTAAAATTATTATTTATTTATTTGTTTTTGACAGCGCTGTCAGCAGTCGCGCAGGATTTTATAACTGAACTGTTATCAGGACGCACACTTCTCTTTTGGACTGTGTGGATAAATCTAATATTTGGGTCACCAAACTGGTGACTTGTCAACTTGGAAAAGTCTCATTTGGGTACAGCCCTGTTATTCTTGTAACACAGATAGGCCCTTTTCACAGAAGACATTTTGACATGTCACAGTAGTAAAAGCACAGGTATAAATAATAAATTTAATGTTGGCTGTTTATGCCTCACTGTCTCTGTCACACCTTTTTTGGTCAGATAAACATGATCTTTTCTCTCCTCTCTACAGGTGGCCTAGCGTGTTCTGCTTCTGGTCTCTAGCAGCGATGTCACAGAGGAGTGGGCAGGAAGACCCGGAGCGGTACCTCTTTGTGGACCGCGCCGTGGTCTACAACCCGGCCGCACAGGCCGACTGGACTGCCAAGAGGCTAGTATGGATCCCATCAGAACGCCACGGCTTCGAGGCTGCCAGTATTCGTGAGGAGCGTGGAGATGAGGTGGTGGTGGAGCTGGCAGAGAATGGGAAGAAGGCGGTGGTCAACAAGGATGACATCCAGAAGATGAACCCGCCAAAGTTCAGCAAAGTAGAGGACATGGCTGAACTCACCTGCCTGAACGAAGCCTCCGTGCTTCACAACCTCAAAGACCGCTACTACTCTGGCCTTATTTATGTAAGTATTTGTCATTCTAAGACATGTTACATGTCTTGTAACATCTAAGAAAACAAATTAGGGTCTATACAAATTATTAATTTGATAGTTTAATTTTAGTGATTTATCACTTTGTTAGCACAAGAGTTGATGTAAATAGCTCCTATCAGCTCCTCAACAAATGCTAACTTTGTGATTAATATGTTGTTGTTTTTTTGCATGGCTTGATTTACATCAAGTAAACTCAGTGTAAGGCACCGGACAGGGTGCTGTAATGTACTGCATTATACCAAATTACTGAATTCATATAGTCTGTGCAGTGGTAACGTGCTTATTAAACGTATCTGGTCCATACTACCAAACAGCTACCTATCTTTTCTATAGCATTTCATACTCAAGTATCTGAATTCAAGAGACTAAGAAACATATATTTTCTTTAATGAACAAGTCATGATGTCCTACATAAGCTGCAGATTTCCCCTGTGGTTATGACCCACTTAGTGACATGCATTCCTGGAATAGCCCAGGCACGGAGCTTGTGGGCCACCTGGGACTCCTTGGAGGAGGCAGGGGTTCACACTTTGAGGCCCAGTCACAAAGACAGAAATTAGTATGACTAAACTAGATTTAACTTGGGTGAGAAGTGTGAGAAGAATTTTTTGTGTGTGTCTGTTTTCAGTCATATTGCTCAATTTCTTAGTTGGTGAATGATTAGGATTTAGACGGTGGAACATCTCCACTCATTTTCGTAAAGGAATATCAAGACAAAATGGTTACAGCTGGGATTGTCTGAAATCATTTACATCTTGCATGTCCATAATTTAAAACAATCTTTCCTTTTAGGCAAAGGGATCAAATTTGGTTTTAAAGGAAATGAGCTGCAGTTGTCATTACTTTTGTGGTTTTCTGCCTTGGCTATTGAGAGGGAGCTGTGGAAGCTTTATGGATGAACTCATGACATTTGAAAGGTTAATAAAGACACTATGTATTCTCTGTGTTGATGAGGCATGATTACATCACTGTCATTATGCAGTATGGCCTGCTAAACCACTAGCATAATAGCATTATGTCCCTCAGGGGAAAAATTAAAGGAAAGGACTAATTTGCAGGTATTACTCTGTTGGGTTTCAAACCATCTGTGTAGTTTCTTCCAAGAGCTGTTTTGCGTTAGTGTTTGTACTTTACTGTTTTACCCTCATCACTCGACCTGCATCATATACTATGTTTTGCTACATTTCCTGGATGCTTTTTAGCAATCAATAATCATTTTCATTATCGATTTAATCAATCAATTAATCAATTAATCGTTTGGTGGAATCAGAGACCACATGATGTCTCATCAGCTGTCCAAAACTAAGAGGAGATAAAATCATCAATATTTTGTCAATTGATGAATCATCTTAGTTCTAGATACGTTACTTCATGGTCTATTAAGTCTGCTACAGGTGGTGTCTTTTTGTGAGCAGTATTAGTAAAAGTATGTGACAAATGATTATTTGTATAGATAAATGTATTTATAGGGAGCTTCACAGTGCACAGATGTGATACAGTAACGAGAATGACACCTTCCACCATGACAGATGAAAAAACATTTTCTGGTGCCCTGCTGTATTGTAGCTAAATATAACATTTAACAACATATAATTAATGTAGTGTATTTGTGTGACTGGGCAAGGTATGGCAGTGTGAACTCTGCCATGTGGTCGCTGTCTACTGGCGGCTCCCTGCCAAGAGACTGCTCGGTCTGTTTGTATCTCCTGAGAGCAGAAGTCGTTTGCCACCATATTAGAACAATGATGACCGTACCATGACCATGACCGTAACAAGAATCTTCAAATGGAATTAATCTCTTTGTAAACCTGTTGATAAAAGTTAATACGTGGTTCCAGATTCTACGTGTGCTGTAGCAAACTCTCCTTTTCCCACACACGCTACAGCAGTGTAGCCACCAAGGTCATGTTTTATTTATTCAGTAAAAAGAACATCTGTATTTTCAGAGGGTTTGTAAGCGAGACAGAAGTGACCCCAGCCCCATCTCTTAGCTAATGGAGGCCTGCGCTGAGTCACACTGTAACCAAACCGCCTTAACAGAGTTCTTTGTGTTCACTGATATGATAAGCAGCAGCTGTCTGCTCAAATAACTGACATTCTTTTCAGTTTTGCTGTCAGAAAACCGATGCTTAATTAACAGCCAAGTCAGCTTCTGAATGTTTTTGCTGGTCTGCAGGGTTACAGACGTGCCTTTCTTCTGATCCAGTTTGTCTGCTTACTGGTCTCTTTTTGTGCCACTAAAATACCGTCTTTTTGATTTCTCCTCAAAGCCAAGTCCTTAACTGTGTTGGCCATTTGCTTTAGCATTCCTGACTCTGAGTGTTTTCCTGTCCAGCTTTTGAGGCTTGTGTGACCTTTTATGTCAGAACCAGCATAGCATAGCTCAGCACTAACAGAACCTCTCTGATGACTTCCATCCACACAGCAGGCAGTGGATGTGAAGGTGATAATTATGCTTCAAACTTGTTGACAATAGAGCAAATTAAGAAGGACTTAATTACTCAAAACATGTTTCAGTCATTGAAATTTTGATCGAAATACATTGTCATGCCTGGCTTTGCTGATTAGCATGGTTCACCAAATATGGTTCAGTCGAGTGGCCCAGGAGGAAGGAGGACTGCATCTAGTAATTATGTCACTGTGATGTATTAGTAAATACAAGCCATTATGTGCTCATCCTTTTGTTGCATTGGTGGTGCAGAGTGTACATCCTGAAGAGGATGGTTGGCAGCTCCAGGCTGAGAGTTTTATGTGGATACTTGCCTTTGTACGCCTTTATTTGCAGGCTGTTTCTCTGTTCATTAAGCCCGCCTGTTACTGGGGCATGGGTCTCTTTGTTCACAACTGAAATCTGGACGCAACATCTGTGTTCCCCTGAATGTCTTTTATCTGTATTTTCACATGGTTGTTTCGCTGGTTTCCATTCACATCTAGACCATGATGCTGCACAGCCACAGCATTAGAAATCACCACTAATGGTAATTGCATCTTCACTCGTCCAATGCTTGTCGTGATTGTGACTCTTTTGCCAGATTCTTGGGTTTTTCCTCTATATTTAGAGGTGCAGACTTTGGTAGACCCCCAACTCAATGACTCAGTTTCTGTGCAACATCACACACGTCCCTGTTCACACACTAGTAGTCATGCTGCTTAATGAAAGATGGATGATGCTTGGAAGTTTTCTCCAGCTGTGATTCCATGCAGATTATTTGCATTTGAAGTCTTTCTTCGCATTTTTATGTGCTGTCATTATCCTTGTTACACTTGTTCTACTCCTCTCAGCTGTCAAAACTGTTTGAATTTAGGTTAGCTCCCTCTCTTAAGCAGTCAAAAGCACACAGCAATGACATGTTTGTCATTTTAATCAAGTGCTGTTGAGTGAGATTAAGAGCACCTCAAGATTTAGAGCAAATACAGTGCTAAGAGAATCTTCACGGTCTGTCTGGGCATTATTGAAAATAATTAAAATGTGTTGTGTAAGACAAAAGCATCTCTTCATTTCCTTGGGAAGTCGGCAAAGATACATGGCTTTCAGGGTTTAAAAGACATGGTAAAGTCCAGTTAGCCCAATTATGTCAGAATGGAGGGCACTCATGCAATAGCAGAGACCCCAGAAAATGTTTCCCCTTTTCCCATTGAGAGAGACTGAGGCCCTGTTGCTAAGCACTGCTTCGTTCACAGACATTTATTTGGACATTTCCGGACGGCTGGGAACCCTTTCAACTGTGTCAGAGTTCTCCTCTGTTAACCATAGTTTCTGCGGGTTGTGGGCTCAGGGCTGTCTTGACCAGCTCAAACCCATTAATCAGCTCAAAATAACCTGCTTTTTGTACTCAAAAGATCCAGGCAGTTCAGCTATCAGCAAATATTGTTGATTGTAGTAGGAGCTTTCCTGTGAGTAGACATTTTTTTTGTGCAAGCTCTGCATTTTGAGCTAGGAATGAATGACAACAGAATGGCTGGCTGGCGTCTTGTTATTGCTGGTTGTGTAGGTGTCCCCTTGCCCTCAGAGCCCCACTAATCTCCCAAATACCCCCTGGGGTCCACCGTCAAGGACGGCCAGCTGAGTCATCCCTGTCCCGGCTGGGTCAGGAGCACTGATCTGTCTGCCTGGCGCTGCGCTCACCGTAGGGGGCATGGGAAGGGGTTATTATGGTGAGGGCTCTGTAGTTATATCATATTGAACTGCATAAAGTTTTTTTTTTTTTTTTTACAGGCTTTTACAGTTAACAAGGTCTGAGTTTTGGCCTCAGTAATCAGTAATGAACAACAGTGTTGCTGGTGATTCCAGAGTAACAAATCTCTGTGTGGCCAGGTTGCAGCACAGAGCTGTGTCTAAAGCATCTGTGCACATGGAAGAGGTGGGGAGGGGGGATTTGATGGCCATCTGGTGACATTACCCCCCACCCTCCACACATGCGTGGGCTACTGCACCACATGACAACCACCAGTGTGTTACTCTCATATATGCATTTTTGAGACAGTTACAATTTTTGCCCCATTTTACAACTTTGGGCTCCATTACTAGCAGTATTTAAAATAATATATATTTTTTAATATATACCATAATCATTATGTTGATGGCCACAGTATTCAATATAATATTTTTTGTTTTATCAGAGAAATTTTGATGTTTTACTAGGACAATCCTACAATTCATAGTACTAACATCCAACTATAACTAAAATAACTTTTGTCACAGGCGGTGTATATATTAAGTGATAATATTGAATTACTGCCCTGCCCTGGTTGAGTGTTGCTGTAACATTGCGATGTGATTTTAGGCTCCACGGTATCAGACTACAGATATGTGTTGTGTATGTGTGAACCTCTAGGCAGGTGACAGTTGGGATGTGTTCAGTCACACACACACACAAAATCCACTCTGCTCCCACAGCATGCTTTGGTCATTTTACCATTGTTCCAGTTGAACAACTGGGTTCGCTGGCCCTGGGCCCCTTGCAGCCCACTGGTCATCACAGACATAATTAAAAGAATGTGGCTTTGCAGCCCAGCCAAGCACAGAGATCAGAAAGGTGGAAAAAAAGAGGGAGGGATGCAGCGTAAAGGAGTAAAAAGCACAGAGAAAGACTGAGAAAGACTGAGAAAAACTGATAGAGGATGAGAGGGGAGAATAAAGAGCAGTCAGTTTAGACAGGTCTCTGGTCCACAGACTGTGGACACCCTCTTTTCATCTTAATTTAAAGAATGATCATGACTGGATAGATGGCTGAAATGTTTTCACCAAAATAATTTTTATTTGCATGATGCATCAAGACTTTTGATCCCAGTCGGTGATGTTACAAAAAAACCTTAATCCGACAGTGTCTGCTGTATACCCCATGCACTCTTGAGTTAATGGAGTGTTCCAATAGCAGCAGCAGCAGCAGCAGCAGCAGACATGTCGGGGATTAACCCTGTCCTGGACTGTCTGCATGTCTGTCTGCATTATGCATCTGAGGGAATGATGTATTGTTGTGGATTAAAATCACAGCCCCTTGCATCTGATTGATCTGTAGTCAGTTAAACAATGAGTGTGGGTAAAATTGCCACCAGTTTAGTGTGGAGAAAAAGGAGATGGAGAATTGCCACATATGAGGAGGATAAGTGAGTGGAGCAAGAGTCTTAAATACTGTAGGATACTTGGAGGTTTGACAGCAACCTGCAGCCGTGCACAGTTTTCTGGCATGATCTGTGAATGCATAATCTGCATAACACAAGCTGCCGCATGCGAGAACCACTCGTACAAACAGATTTGTTCACAAGTGGCACTTGTGTAAGAGGGATTTAAGAGAATTTGTGACATTAACCAATTTTTTTTACTTACAATTTTCCCTTCAGTGCAAACAAAATTCACAAGTGGTCCAGACATGTCATATGAGTCATGTGCAGTCTGCCTTACTCCTCAGGAACCCCCCCCCCCCACCACTTATTTTACCTGAAAGCATCATGCTTTATCTGAATGAATTAAATACTTACTAATAAAGTAAGTACTAAAATAAAATACTACTAAACTATATTAACTAAAATAAACTTAATGCAACATTAATATTCTGCTCACCAGATCAGCATAATCATGGCTGCCAATTCACTGAGGGTTTTTAGATTTTACTGGCACATTTCCACACAGTAACTTGTACAGTTCAGTAGTTGTTTGAATATTCTCTCTCTGACAGCTGACTCAGGTTCTTTATGCAGGTCGCCGTCCAGTATCATCCTCTGTTGCAGCCGACAACAAACTTCACCTACTGTAGACTATAATATTCTCTTTTCTAATATCTCTTATGTCCCATTGACCACCTTATATTAGTCTTGGACTGCTTTGCTTTAGAAAGACGTTTTTTCAGCATACTGTATTTTCTAATAGTTTGGAACTTTGCTAAATTTGTTATGTTTTTGTGTGATCATTTGCAAAAGCTGGTCCTCTTGGGTAACATTTTTGTGAATGAAACTTTCCCTAGATTGCAGTAGAACAGGCATTTTTATATGACAATGTTTGAGACGTTGATTATGCAAATGATGAAATCCCATTAAGGCCACCTCTGCTTGAAAAGGTGGCATTCACCAGGCTGTAAGGAAGTTTGTGCAGTTAAGAGAGTTTGGTGAATCTGACTTGCAACAATCGTAAAGAAGTGTCACAGAAGGTAAAGGCAAAAGATGTTTAGGATAAAAACGTTCTTGCATGCAGGAAAACTGTACTAACTATACAAACCATTGTAATAAATAATAAAAACGGTAAATTTGTATTTTAGTCTCCACGGGTAGCATTGACAGTGGCCAATAAAATCCCTCCTCAGCATTGTTCCCAATAACTTCCTCATCGATCATTTTTTTCCCTATGACTGCGCACTAAAAGGATCTTGGAGTCCTTTTTGTGTTTATTCACTGTCCATTTATTGCTCAGTGTAATCAATACATATAAATAGATAATACTATAAAACATTAACTGTTGATGAATTAACAGTCAACCTTGTTTTCTTTTCTTTCTATAGACATACTCTGGTCTCTTCTGTGTGGTCATAAATCCCTACAAAAACCTTCCCATCTACTCAGACAACATCATTGAGATGTACAGGGGGAAAAAGAGGCACGAGATGCCCCCTCACATCTACGCCATCTCAGAATCTGCATACAGATGCATGCTACAAGGTAAGAGTGTTTCTGCTGTGTGCTGTTGATTCTCATCTACCTCAGGCCTCCTCACGTACGAGAATGACCACTTAAACAAACTGCCATTAAAATGCCATTGAATGTCGCAAGTACTGGTCGATTCCAATCGAGTCCCATCTTCTCAGATGTGATTTGTCGATGCTACTTGGTCTTTAAAAAGACAAAGAATCTAATGTCTCCATAAAATTTTGGTGGCACATTTCTGTTTTTCCACCGAGATTGTGTATTTTTCAAATGGGCAAACCATGTAGAGAAAAGCTAAACATGTGGCTACAACATGAATTCACCTAAAGGCATGCAGTTGAAGTGTCATTACAAAACCTTGAAAATATAGACATAATATTCAAATTTATTTTATTTATTTCGGGCAGTCAAGCAAGCATGGTTCGGAACATAACCTCTTAAATGAAGGCAGTCAGAACTCAGAACGACGTCTTCAAAGATCCTTGCCTGGTAGATGGCAGGCTTCCAGGTTCTATGAGCAGTGAGTGACTGGGATCAGACCAACGAGAACAGAGACGGTGACCCCATTGTGCTCGACAATGGGTCCTTTGTGTGATTGCGAGGGCCGACCAGTGGGGGTGGTGACAAACTGGACAGTCCCGTCAGTCCTTTTTCGGCTTTGCTCTCCCCTTGTTGGTACACAGAATGAAGTTTCGGTTGTGTTAACAAGTAGCTTGATGTTACCTTCGCGCTCTTTACACAAAAATGACTGTCATAAGTGGACTTTTGTTTTACTGCCCCCTTTTTCACAACACATGTTGAGATTTTTTATACATAGTTTTCTTATAGTCGTACTTTCTAATCTTTAGTCTATGATGCTTGTTGTGGTGTTGATTGAGTGATAATATCTCTTCACAGCTGATGATATACAAGCACAGGAACATAGTTTCAGCAGTAGCCTCGCTGACGCTGTTGTGGAACTCTGCCAGCTCGTTTAGTCCAGTTAGTTTCTTGTTGTAACCTCCTCTTTTCTTCACACCCTCTATTCTCTACACACTGCATTTCTACATGAATGGACATGGACGCATGGGGGCAGGGCTGGGAGACCTGTCAATTAGTGATGCTTTGATTCTAGCATATTTGTGCGTTTCCTTGAAGCAGTGACCTCTGCCCCCGAGCTTTTCAAAAGGCTGCATGTATTTACTGTATGTCTCAGAGTAAACAAGCCTGCCCTGTAATTTTTCATGCACTGCTACTCCAACCCATTTCCAGTTGTGGACGTATCAGAATTAATAGTGTTGTGGCTGAAAAGGAGGTTTGTAGGTTGGAGATTAGTGGAGGCCAGCTGCTGTTCAGCTGAGGCCCTGAGCATTTCAGCAACCTGGTTGATATAAATGAAGAATATGCAGCTGTAAAGATTAGCACTGGTGTTTATTTTTTGTCTTTTCTGCAAGTGGGCAATAAAGTCAAACACAAATATCATCACATTTCTTAGGTGTCCCTATCAGGAGTTGGCAATATAGAATTGTCAGTCGGGGTATATGTCATTTTGTATTGCTGTAATGATGTGATGTACATTTTCTGCTAAATTAATTAATGTTTAATAGCTAAAAAAAAGTATGAAATCACTTGAAAATGCCATTCAGTGTTTTCAGTTGATCAAATATTCGAATTTTCAGCTCAACTGTTTTAAATAATTGTCAGTTGCATATCTTTGGGTTTTGTTCCCATGGTGTACTAAAATTGTAAAAAAAAAAACATTTTCCCACATGATTAATTGATAAATTGTGAATATAATCAACAGATTCATTCAAAAGTATACGAATTGTTAGCTGAAGTCCAATAAAATCAAAGATATTAAATAAATAACTTCCACGGTATAAAAAGTCTGGCAAAATTTACCCAACCCAGTTGCCGTTTTCTCAGAATGTTTTTACAAAACGACTGATGTCGTTTACATCAGACCTTTCAAACTTCATGTTTAGACTTCGCAGTGTCAGTTGCCGTCTGAACAAGAACACTTGAGACGAATGATTTGTTGCCTCTAATTTATGACCTTTGGAGCTAAACAGATTGGCAAATCATATTTGTGGTTGAAGGGTGTCTAAACCTCGCAGGGATCTGTTAATTACTTCAGCATTGCTGTGAAGCCGGTCAGTGCTCAGATGGGAGGTTAAACGAGGTGTTACCTAACAAAGACAGGGTGTGTAAGCAGACCTCTAGAACTTACTGCACATCTGTCATTGATTAGCGGCCCAGATACTTTACATAATTGCTCTCGCTGCTCAGCCCATGTGAACTCACTGACACACAAAAGGCTAATTTTATCATATCTGGAAATGTGTTGTAAGGAAATGCTGATGCTTGCTTGAATAAAAAGGTGTTAAAGGGCCGATGGACATGCAGCAACAGAAGTGATAGAGTCCCAAGGTGGGGTTTTAATACAGGGGGTCTTTGTTTCAGTGGAAACGATGAAAGACCCCCTTCTTGAGGCTCTCCCTGGTGCTTAAGCAAGGCGTTAGGTCAAGTCCAGCTAGAGCCATCTCAGCTCAGTGAGGTTTTTTCCAAAGCACAGCTCTTTGATTTCCTTTGCAGAGGTCAGTTTAATCAACAACGAACACATCACTTCTCATCTCACACGTCGGCACCATAACTGATATTGATAAAAGATGAAACTAATTGTTTGAAGAATGTGAAGCATGTTCCATGGAGTTCTCAGTGAAGTGGACAGTGTAATCTATACTGTCAGGAATGTGCGATCAAATGAGCTTGGGAATTATTTATAATGGCACAGCGTCCAATCTCAGCAAACACCGGCCCACCTGCCACCAAATGAGGTCTATAGCAAACAGTAATGGCTTGGATGGCCTTTTGAACTGAGGCTTGATGCCGGCCTCTTTCAACCTCAAACCTCCCCCTGGGCACACCACAGCACGTTAAGCACACCGGAAATCTTTGCTAATCTTTTGAAAAGGTGATCCACCACTTATCCAAAGGATGCCACAGGGAGCTGTGTCAGATTTACAATCACTGAAACTGTTGTAACTGTCAATAACCGAAGGAGCACTCCTGTATTCTTTCTAATAGATCCCAATAAAGGTCATAGTTTTATTCAAAATAGTACTAATACAGCTGCAACTATATAACTGCCATTGCTATCCATTATTACTTTAAATATATCTTCTGTATCCCCTTCAAATTAAGTCTATTAGGATATGTGACCAAAACTAGCAGAGGAGAGCACTGAATATATCTTCTCCTTACTGCCAAAATTAAGAAGCTCCCTGGAGACTTTGTGTCCATCAAGCTAATGCTTTCCTCCCTGACACACAGACCCACATATGGAAACTTCTTAAGAATGACTTAAATCTGATTTTGGTAACATCCATTCACAAATTGTAACCGGAAACACCGATTATATATTCCGATAAAATGTGTCCTTTAACATCTGTTTGACCAGGAAAGGATCAAACATGGTGGTACACACATCTCTGAGCCGTGACCAAAGATAAAACGCTTGCAGAGGTACTGTCTCATATTGAGTTCAGTGTCTTATGTTCAGTTAGCATGGCCTTTCTCTTTGGGAGACTAAACACAACTGATGACCACAAAGTTTGTTTGGCTGATGAGATCTCACAATGTCGTGATTGCCGCTGCAGCTGATTCCACTTTTGTTGCTTATTTTCCCTCCATCTGTCTCAGAATTGCACAGATATGGATCAACAGTACAAATACCTTCTCGTTGTTGTCACCCAGCGTGAAACGATTTCTGGCAGACTTAGTTTATACGAGTCTTACTCATAAAGTCTCAGATATTTCAGTCCAAACTTCACCTGCTGGCTGTTTTCTTTACATCAGCAACTGGAAAGGAGACGGCGTTACAAACTGATATTTCATCAGACAATATTATGAGCTAAAGTAGATTTACGTCTGCTTTGTCTTTCTTGTTCCTCTTGTCTATAATAAATATATCACCTTCAGTATATTTTTATTTTCCTTTTCACACTCAATGATTTTCCGTCTCCTCTATTTGGCTGCCACACTACCTGTCACCACTGATTTATTTTGCACCTGATGTAGATATTAATCACAGATTTTTAATTTTCTAGGTCTCGTAGCTTCAGTTTGCATGAATACCTTGAATAGAAATTAAAATCCTGTTGTCAGTGTCTCTCAAACACAGTTAATCTCCATATAACATTTCATTACAGACTTTCCTTCTCAGAAAGGCTCCCCATAGGAAACCAAATAGTCTGGATCTCCATTGCATTTGTTTCCATCTGTAAGTCCTTGGCTGAAGCATCAGCCCCAGTTCTGCCCACACCAGAGGCCTTGGCCTGACTTCTTTGACTTTTAAATCCTTATTGATAGATACCTCTGTGTCAAGGGATAGTCCAATCCCTTTTGACCAACAGTAAATTGTTTTCTTATATTTGGGAAGTGCAGTTAGATGAGAGACAAGCATTGGTTCATGCCACTGCAACCAGTTTTTCTTTAATAGGCTGTAAACCCTTTGGTGCCCTGTCATGAGTATAACTGCTCGAGGTGTTGCACTTATAAACAATCACAAGTCCCCCCTGTGTTATGTGATGGTGTTTTTGTGCCAGAACGGATACTACAGGCACCCAGGATTCTTCAAAATCAGCAATGCTTAAGATTTTGATTGTGTTGTTGTTATAGTCTCATGCCAACACTCCTGCTCCATAAAAGTGTGCTTAGAAGCAAATCCCATAATTGCCACACGGGATACTTAACCCACTACTTTATTTGGTTTAGTTGGAAAATCAAATATATGTGACAGTCCATGCATAGCCATTATGCAGTTTTGGAATTGTTTTTATTTTAATTTTAAATCTCTGATGTTAGCCATCACAACCTTAAACCAGTGTTGTGTCATAGCTGGGCGTATGGCTAGATTTGCTGATTTGCAAATGAATTGGAATTGAATTGGTTGTTGCCACCCAGTATCATAAAAAAACGTAATTGGACTTATTGGAAAAGAATATTAACATTGTTATTAACAAATGGGGTGTCTGCATTAATTCAAAGTCAGTGGCTGTTAGTTTTAAAGTCCCAATATACTCAACAACTAATTTCCCAGGACCGTGTGGGCATGTACAAACCGTGCTTGATTGACATCTCCCTCACCCTTCTGTTGGTTTGGTTGCACCTGTCAGGTCGGGACAGCTTTTACCATTACCATTCTTATTAGTCCGTATATGTTAGTGATGTCACACAATACACAGGTTCGTAGGTTTCCATTAAGAATAATTGTGTAATTCAGCTGTGTAACGGATGTGTGCTAATCAGCTTTTGTTGTAGCTTTAGGAGAAAGGACTCCGTAGGCAGTGGACAGCCTTGTATGGTACTGAAGAGGAAATGAGGTCTTTGATTGTAATTTTTTAGTTGATTGGACGCTCATTTACTGAAATAACTTGTGTAACTGCTAGTTGATGAGTTGGATAATGGCTTAATGTGCTGTCTGCACCTAAGCAAGCATCATCAGTAACATTATAGCTCCCCTTTTCTTCACAGACGGCATAGAGACAAATCTCTGTTTCCTCCTGCTAATGAGATAGCTCATGGATGTGCCTTCATCACAATGAACCTTCGGCTGATGTGTCCTTCTATTTACATCCCTCCGATTTTGTGGAGGTTTTCGTCCCGCTGTGACGCAGAAAGATCAGCGTGCAGGACCGGTCTCTGAGGACTGGTCTAATACAGGCATTAGCCATCAGTGGCAGACACTTGCCCAGGCCCAGTGTGCTACAGCCTCACAATGAGCTCACTGTGGTGAGCTGAGATCAGATCCCCCACTTCCCCACTCCCTCCCTCTCTCCACTCCCTGGTGGGAGAAACACCACATGCAGAGCTGCTGTGTTTATGTCAGAACTGCAAGACATGTTTCACTGTCATCGCTTTGTAAGACCATTAAAGCAGACCTTTTCTATCCGAGGACTACTTTTATTGAATTCTGCGCTGCGGCATGTCTATGATATTTTTGAAACCTGTATTTCTGAAACACTTTGTCTGCTTTGTTCCAACTTTTATACAATCTTTAAATTTTTATGAGCTGACAGTGTTTTTACCCTAATATTAAAAAATAATATTCAAACTTTTGAGCTTTCACTTTAACTAATAACATATAGTTCTCATCCACGCAGGCACAGATCTCTGCCACTAATCAACACTCTGGAGAGGTTGTTAAGGTAGCAGCAGCGCTGGAAAATTGCTGAATGGAAGTGAACAGTCTCACAGTGACTTGATTATATCTTTCCACTGTGTCTGCAGCCAGTCTGATAAAGGAGACATTAGCTTTTTGAGCGGTGTTGTGTCTGTCTGCTTCCGATAGGGCTGTGAATGTAAAGGGAGATGAGAAGGAGGTGGGGGCTGATTGAGTTTGCATGTGTGCTGTCGTGCACGGAGCAGCAGTTGACGTCATAGCTTCAGAGATCCTAAAGGACCAGAGTAGCTTTAGTGTCTGCATGAGCTTGCATGAATGTGTGTGAGGCCAGTTCCCCTTGTTAAGATACTTAACTGCAGGAAGTTCTTGGTCAAAGCCAGGAAACATAGGTTGTCCCTGATGAGCCATCCAGCTGCGTCCTCAGTCAGATAACCTACCATCATTTTACCCCACAGTCAGCACTTCACTCTAGGAAACTTTTTTCACCTTTGGCAGAGCAGTTCAGCCCGGGACTTGACATGTACAAAATGATTTGAAACATTCACAACATGGCGTAGAGCGGTGATTCCCTGTGGGGGAAATTTCATATTTATTGTTTATCTTATTTTTTTTTTAATGAATTATCTATATACGGTTGTGCATCTCTTTCTCCTCTGTGCTCCTATCTTTGCTCTCTTGTCTCTGGATGAAGGATAAGAGAGGCAGGTGTACAGGAGCTAGTATTATGTGAAGACAAAGGTTCTTTGCTAAAACAACTTTCACCCTTTTCTATCTTTGCTCTGTCCACAAAAACATGATTTTCACTTAATTCTGTGGTTTTTTGTCTTATGAAGGCATGAGCCCCATGAGAAACTGGGGGCCTAATAAAAATCTGAAAGAATTGTTTATTGTTGAATTCACTTTATGAAAAGACATTTTTACAACAGACACCTAAAAATGAAGCAATGTTTACTCATGACCCCTCATCACATGTTATGGCCTTAGGTGCCAACATGAATTGTGAGCAGTTCAACCAAAGTGTGATTTTTCTTTTTTGGATTGTGTAAATTTCTAGAGTTTTAGAGGCCTGATTTGGGGAAAGTACCAAATATTTCACAACAAAAAAAACAATTTGAGAAATATAAATAACCTGCAGGTTGCATCCATGTGAGCATTCCTAAATATTTAAAATAGTCTGGAAGTTTGATTTCAAAATGAGTGTTCTCCTTCCTGTTTATGACGAGTAGATAAGGGAGCCGTCAGACTAATGCTAAACTGATTTAATACAGTGAAGCATTGGACCACTAGCACTCTGCAAGTGTGCTCTGCTGCTCCTCATGGTTAAACAATCAGCTTTCTCTTCCAACTGCTTCTACGTCTGTGATTTTAACCATGTATATCTTGTTTGCTCGTTGCTAGAATAGCAGAAGAACCCTTCCACATTTCATCTTGTATTTGTTCCCGTTTGTCAGGGAACTGAACTGCAAAATATCTTATTCTCGTGATGTGAACTAATACAGCAGGTTTTGATTTCCCATCCAGGAACAGAGAATGGATGTTTTATCATTGTGTTGCACTTAACACTTAAAATGCAAAGTCAATTCATTTGCAAGCTCTTATTGCCTTGCAACCATTTGTTCAGGGCAAATTTGATTTAGATTTTTTCAGGCTGTTGGTGAGCTACTGAAACAATTTTAGAATAAATGTAAATGATAAGGCTAGAATTGGCTTGTTCAGCCACACAGCTATATTTGAGCCATCTTTTATTGATGGCTTATCTCGCCCAAGTCAATCTACTAATGAACCAGCTTGCCAATCACCATTCACTGATAACCCCTTCAATTAACAAACATGCAGACTCTGCAATACAGTTGTTGGCCTCTGAGATCAGGCCCCTTGATGAACAGGCTCTTACTCATCAAAAAGAGATACAGGAAACTGTCTTAGCTAGAATGAAACTACACAATTAATCTTAAGCTTTCAAAACAAGCACATGTGTTTGTTTTGAGCCCACTTTAATGAACTGCTCTCTGCTCCCCTAGCTCTATAGATCCACAGATAACTGTTTTTTATAAATCTTACACAGTTGCAGCTCTCATTGACATGACGCAGTGTGAGGGCCAGAGTTTTAGCTTTGAATGAACAGTACGAGTGTAAGAGTCAGTGGAGTGCAGAGTGAAGAGTCTTTTATCTAATCTTTGGACTTCTTGCTGCTCAGCCAGCCATGTGACTGGGACAGGAGGCCCTCTCCCGGTTGGGGGCAATGACGGGAAGACAAAGTACTATTTTCCCATGACATCATCACCATTATTTCCCTCTATATGACTCTGATCTGCCCCACCGCAAACTCACAAGACACTCCAAACTGGAATACCCTGGAGGTTAATGGAGACGCATTAGATGTCATATTTTATTTCCATATGACCACAGTGATAATTGCCCTTAGCTATTTGTCATTATGCTGTACATGGTTGATGCAATGTTCAGCCCAACTTGTCAAACTGACATTTTAGAGATCCTTCATTATAATAGTCATTATCACAGTCTACATACAGTAAAAAAAAAAAAATAGATGACAAAAGTAGTGTCTAGGCTACCAGCCAATATATCGTTATGGGAATTCTTAAAAATCCTATATTGGTCTACTAGGAACCAATTCTGAGTTAATAGATACTTGTGTTAAATAAAGATAAAAATGTATTTAAGACATTTGTTCTTGCTCGTATTAAATCCGGAATAACTGTCTAGTCCAAGTCTCAAAATGATCGGCAGTACCCTGTATTTACCAATATTAAGCCGACATTACAGTTTTCTTATCGTTCCTGTGCAGTGATTTGACTTCACAGTTCTCTTTTTCTGCGTTTCTGATATTTCTGACGTTGCATTCCAGGAAATACCTGTGGTGAAATGCTCTGAAGCCTGAGCCTACTGAAAATATGCCCTGAAAAAGCAATTATTTTATTCTGATAAAAAAATAAAAAAACAAGTCTCAGGCTAGGAAAAACATGGTATTTAAAACATTTGATGGCAAACTCACATTCACACGCTAAGCTTGACTTTGACCTGCAAATCCACAATCTGCTGATAAGACTTTATTTTTGGCACAGTGTCTTGGTGATGAGGTTGTCAATCAAACCCGGTGAGAGCACGGTGGAGACTGAATCAAAGACTGCTGAGATTGACCTTTCTCTTTTCCTCTCCTCCCCTTTCCCCCCTCTCGTTGTCGCCCACAGATCGAGAGGATCAATCCATTCTTTGCACGTGAGTATACAGGCTCAGTCCACCACTGCATGGATTTTATAAAATATTTTTTTGTGCTTTATTGAAGCTGTTATTTCAGCATATGAAAGTCATTGTTGATGAAAAATCATTTCAGGTACCCAGCCCCCACACGCATCTTTTATTGCAGTGATAAACTGGCCTGGCCCAAATTAATAGCATCAGGTTCATGGTTCATTAATTACCCTCACGCTCTCCTTTTCCCTTTCTATATTCTTGGAAATAACATCACATGGTGCCGTATATTTCCCTGTGGCTTTTTTTTCTTTTTTGCCTGACTTAAAAGGTTTTGAAATTGACAATAATGCATTTTCTAGTAATTACACAAGTTGAGGAGCAGTGCAAGTGAACTAGCTGCCTCTGGACCTTGACAGTTATTTTAAATTGTGTATCTCTGACACTGACCAGACTGTCACTACTTGAGAGAAAAGTGAGAAACATGGGTCTGAGACCTGCCTGACATTTCTGCTACGCAGCCCTCTGGGCGTCTTTTCAGTGACAAGTGTCTACAGATGACAGGAATGTCGGCAAAGAAAAATGCCAGTGAGGGTATCAAGACATAAACCATGCAGCAGCCCTTTTACTCAGGCAGGGTGAATGGTGAGGTGTTTGTGTTATTTTGTCCCTTCTATATACAGACAGGATATCAAAATAACTTGTACTGCACACCTTACAAAATACTTTTATACACCACCACCACAAACAAAGCCCAAAACATATCGAGGGGCATTACATATTTTTGAATGGTGGTTCAAGTTTCAAATAAAAATAATTAGTCCTAACATACTCTTTGGCACTCAAATAGAGGATAACAACCTGATTTCAAACTAGTATAAACTAAATATATGTATAAACAAAACGTAGAAGCCTCGCAAGACGTGATTAAGTCAGCACTCCCTGTTTATATGGCATCTCGTCTGAAATGGGGGAGCTGAGGAATCTAACACCCCGCAGTCGAAGGCCAAACAACAGAGACATTGACATAATCCCTCCATGATTACCCTCTGTTCACAGTAGCCAACGAGGCTGACAAACACTCCGCTCTCTGTCTTTTACTCTCAGCCACATCACACTCACTCAATCTGAAAGAAAACAATATTTTGTGCATACTTGGTGTATGCAAATTTGCACTTACTGTAAAACCCCAAGCATGCGCTAAATCTAAACTGCACCCCCAAAATTTTGCATGGCTCGGAGGACTTGAGAAGATTTCATTCCTGTTTTTCTATGCCATGGTCACTGTGTGACAGAGCAGTGAAAAACAGGCCGCACATCCACACGCCAGCAACCACAGGCCTGATCTGGGCTGACACTCAAAAAATATTGCAGAGAAAGAGTTTTACGGTTATATTAGTCTACTCCTTGTAGTGTACAAGAGGACAGAGCTTGTGTCCTGTCCTCACGCACAAGCACCTGCAAATCTGTAAAGCCAAATTGGCAAGGACAGTACGTCTTGGCTTTATTGATCCAGCTTTTTAAGATCACAGAGTGGCCAAGGTGTAGATGTAAAGGGATCATGCTAAACAGTTTAGTCTCCATCTCACACACACACACACACACACTATTCTGAGGATGTCTGTTTTTGTCTGCATTTTATTCTTTTGTCTCACAGAGGAGAGTCAGGAGCTGGCAAGACGGAAAACACAAAAAAGGTCATTCAGTACCTGGCACATGTTGCCTCCTCCCACAAAGGAAGAAAAGACCACAACATTCCTGTGAGTGTTCTCCTTTCTCATCTCTCTAATTTAGGTTAGCAATGCCTGCTCTAAGCCATCAACTGAACTGGATGAGCCCAAAAAAATGTGTTGAAATACAAATTTTAATGTTGGACTTGTATGAAAAATGAGTTACTACCACTATGCCCTATCATATCTTTGTATTCCCCACAACCCTTTAAGACCAGGTTATTCATATTTAACCTATATTCATTATTAGAGTAATGATCAGTTTGGCCGAGGTGGGATTTTTGTGGGCTTTGTTGAAGTTATAATAAAGTCACAAGTTGCTGAGATGTACTGATAATTACAAGTAGTACAGGTATATATACCAGTACCTGTAGGGTGTGCAGACAATCTAACTATTTGCCTTTGTTTATCTGTAACAAACAGCCAGAATCACCTAAACCAGTGAAACTACAGGCAAGTCTTTATGCTTTCTTATACACCATGTTCATATGCATGCTACACGAACATTTTCCGTTCAAACAATCTAATAGAAAATCTGTATTAACATGATCCCACTATGGGCTCATCTAATGGTTTGAGTAAGTTCAAAGACACCAGAAGTTAAATTTAACACTTAAATATACTGTATTTAGTTAAAATGCCTCGTGTAAACACTGCAAACAGCATATTTAGCATTTACACTGTCTCTCTCTGTCAGGCACAAAATGCAGTTGTAAGTACATTTTAAAATTGGCATGACTATTGTGTTTTCCGTGAATGGCTTTTACTTTGTTCAGATGTACCATGCTGTAATTTTGCTCGCCATTATTGCGATTGACACTCATGCATGTTGTATTTATTTGTTGAGGTAGCCACATGTTTGAGCCCTGGCTGTCATCTTGTGCTGTATGAAACAATAGCAAGGCATATACTGTATCTTATCTGTGGTTTCTGTTGTAAGTTGGTGACCACATCTGTCTTGCTTAAAAGCGTCAGTTGAGGACATCCATAAGAAGCAAGGTTATGTTAAGAAATGTTTACCTGCAGTACCCGAGAAAGTCTCAGTCCTGGTCATCAGGACCTAGAGCCCTGCAGGTAGCCGTCTAACCCGTGACTGAATAACAGTATACCTGAGATGCACGGTACAAACAAACTACCTGTTAATCTCGAACACCAGCACCAATCTGGGTCTTGAGGGCCAGGATTACAGACCAATGAGGTATTACAATAACACCTGTTGCTAATTCCATTCATAGACTGCTGTAGGCTGTGCTTAGACTCTGACGCTAATGCATCATTTAAAAATGTTTAGCTTGAACTACAGGTTCATTTTGTATCCATGACATTAATGCAATTTATTATTTTCCATAATAACAATTGAATCCCCTGATGTCCTACAGAGTGGACCCCTGTTTTATGTGAGTAGCATGTAGTTTTTCACATATCACCTCACTTACAGTATGAAAGGGGTGCTGTACCCACTCCGTTTCCACCTACTCTTTACCCTCAAAAATAACTGACTCTTAACTCTGTAATTTTGCCTGAAGTTGGGCAGCAGATGTTTTCCAACCACATTAATCCAACTGCTGTAGTTTTGCATTGCATGATCTGTACTTCCTGTTCTCACTGAGTTTTTAGGATCTGCTTCTCTCAGATGTTTAACATTTTATTTAGAAATCAACCGTTGCTCTAATCTTCATTTAATAAACTAATGGGCTTCAGTGAAGCTGATAGATCTCATGCTATTTGTTTGCCTGTATAATGAATCAAATTGTTATCATTGAATCTACTGACTAATAGTTTCCACTCTCTCACTTAAAAATGTCAAAGTCCCACAACACAATTCAGTTATCTGCTGACTAGGGATTAACAATTTGAGAAATATATCTAATTGCAACTTTTGCTACTAAATAAATTAAACTGCTATTACTATTTGATATGACTGTACCAAACATAATCACAAACTTTTCCCGTTTCTACATGAACAGAATAAAATAAAGTAGCTGTTTGTTGTTCATGTCTTCCCAGAGTTCATCAGTCATCCAATGATCAGTCAACTTCTTACCAGACTCTAGTTTCCTATAAAAGAGTGACCAATTGTCTTCACATTTATTAAGATATGACATTAGTGGTCAACAATATTCAAATATAATCATATCAGTTCAGGCGGTATTTATTAACAACTACATAGATGAACTTTTATAGTAGTGATGGCAAAGTGATCCCAGTTGATTCTTTTGACAGCTCTGTACTGTAGCTACAAAGCAACCAGCTAGCTACCTCTCTGAAATGAATGTGATCAGCTAGATCATTTATGTAGAATATGAAGGACAGCAAAAATAAACAGCTGCTGGCTTAAACTTCCACTTGCTATATCCTGTTAATACTGCTGATTATTTGAGTTGCAGATCTTTCAATATAATAATTATATTATATTTCAATTATAATAAGCAATTTATAATTCAGCCCTACTGCCGGCCCACATGCACTGCTCGCCTAAAGCTTTCAGACATAAGTGCTTTCAACTTCACAAA
Organism: Nannoperca obscura; assembly: GCA_036024295.1. Classification (NCBI taxonomy): domain Eukaryota; kingdom Metazoa; phylum Chordata; class Actinopteri; order Centrarchiformes; family Percichthyidae; genus Nannoperca; species Nannoperca obscura. The sequence goes on along the minus strand of JAVQJL010088844.1, from coordinate 9,301 downwards.
AGCTCTCCCGTTTGCTGGATGTTGTGAATCTTTATATTTACTACATGGACAGTATGTAAGAAGCTGGACAATGGTTACACCACACGGTATTCAGCTGACATTCTTACCAAGTATGATTTAAAGTGGTTCACTGGTTTTCAAGCCAGCTCATCTTAATCACTTGACGTAGACCTAGTGGCGGATGTAGAACCTCTTTCGACCTTTCGTACATTAAACTAGATTCATCCTGAAAGCTGCTCTGTTTGGCCTTAATGAGTTCTCCACATTGGCTTGTTTTTGTCCAGATTTAAATACTTTGAGCCATTTCCCAAGGAGAGGTCTGTTTTTTTTCTCTTGCTGGTAAAAAGAACGACTTGTAATATTTGTCTGACCTCGGGACCTCAGGACCAGATGTTGAGCAGTGAATATACACAATTTATGCCTCCGAGCTCACTCTGCCTCATACAATTTAATGGAACAGTTTTGACTGATCCTCTTTGCCTCCACTCAGTCTGTCCTAAAGTACTGCTCCATGGCCTGCCAAACAGCCTGCACTTTGATAAGACACAAACATGTAGCTATGACTTGTACATTGTTTTCTAGAAAGGAGTCTTTTTTTTTTTTTGCTTTAAAATGACTGGGTGTATTTGTAGTAAATGATAATCCCCCAGTAGTTTTTGAGGCATCTCGCTTTACTTAAATTTGATCACAGCCACACAACAATTGGCCATCTGAATTGGAGGAGCCAGCTCTGTTGGCTCACTTTGCAGCAGGGACTCGGGTCAGCTTCTAATGCTGCGTACAGCAGACCACACAGATGGGTAGAGGTTGCCAATGAACAATTTGAAATACCAAGTTGCACCACCACAAGCGTGTGTTTATATAGAAACAAAGGCTTTTGGTTTGAATCCTCTGTCCACCGTGGGATTTGCCACAGTTCTGATAGCTGGAAAAGGACCAGGTTTATCCAGTTCAGCGCCAGCTTTATTCCAGCTGCCCAAAAACTCAATTAAAAGCAGCCTATCATGATCTCCGGCCAAACATCACATCACATGTCTCACATCCTGAGTGCAATGCTGATTCCTCATCCCACAAAGTTCTCTTTTGTGAAAAATGGCCTCCTCAAACGTTCAGTGTGTGCAGCTATTTTTGACGTAATGGGAAAATATTCCACGCAGCCACAAGAAGAGAAGTAACATTGCAGAAGAAATAGTTTTTCTCTCAGCCACTTTGGATTCTCATGCCAGTGATGACAAAGCCCACAATGTGGCTTAGATGGAAACACAGTGGGCCACCTGTCCAAACATCTGTATAATTATTTATTTATTCAGCTTCTCATAAAGTGTCCAGTCTAACCCCCCCAAAAAAGCCAAACTGTTTCTGTTGTGTGTTCTGGACACATTCTTCCAGACATGATTGAGAGGCTGTGTGGCTTTTCTCACTACAAAAAGCCCACATTTTCTTAGAAAAGATCACTAGTTACTTTCACTAGTCCTCAGTAAACCTGAGCAGGGCTCAGTTTTTCTTTGTAATTTAAACTTCAAAAGATAAAACTTCTATTAGTAGAATTATGGTTGTGGAAGACACAATATATTTTATGTGCTTGAGAAACTACAAAAAGTCCACTTTCAAAAACTAATGGTTACAGCATTTACATTTCTTAAATATCGGATGATTTGTTTGTTTAGTGTATAAAATATGCCAATATAAAGCCCCAGATTAAGTCTTGTCCAAAACTCAACAATATTTCATTTAAAATATCATAAAAAGAAAAGTGGCAAAACGTCACATTTTACAAGCTGAAAATAGAGAATGTTTGGCACTTTTGTTTGATAAATGACGTGCGTGATTAATGGTTACATTTTTGTCAAACGCCAAATTGAAACAAGGATTATTTTGATGGTTGAGAAATGATATGATGACCTTTGACAATAATTATACCTGTAAATACTGGTTTTCAAATTGTGTTCACATTGTCTCTGCCTGGTCTCGCTTCGGATGAAAATGTTTGTAAAAAGCTCGCACTGCTCCCAGGAAAACAACTTGGCTCCAAACAATGTCATTTAACTCATAAACAACCTTAAACATGTTGTCCACCACCATGTAAACAACAAAGCTGCTACAGTATGCTACAAACAGTATAACTGTATACTCAATATTATCATGATGATTAAGGGCTTCATTTACTTGATTCATATTAGTCTAGTTATTTTTAAATACTGTTCTTATGTGTGCCTGAGTAATGAAATCTTTTTAAAGGTTGTTTAATTTTGTTCTCAATATTTAGTAAAGTCAGATTGCTTTTAATGTGCAGTAAGATTGCACCAAATCTGTGTGCAAATGTTCAAAACAATTAACTATGGAAAAGTAGCTTTTGTCCACTGTCAATTATTAAAACTCCCTCTCGTCTAATTCTAAGAAAAGGACTTGGTAAAATAAAGCGTGACGGAGTATGACTTGCTGTCATCTTTGTTTGTTCAGTTGACCTGCGCTGGGATAATGTATGCGAAGTCGTTCTGTATAAAACTCGTGACAAGTCTTCCGATGTCTGCTCTATTTACCTGCATGTTTGTGTTCGTTTGTTTTCAGTTGTCAGTGAAAATCAGTTTCTTTTCATTTTTGTTTGTTGGTCTTGACTTTCATGTGGTGACGCAGGACTGCTGTAACATCCCTCTGTTTTTTCAGGGTGAATTGGAACGTCAGCTTTTACAAGCTAACCCCATCCTTGAAGCTTTTGGGAACGCTAAGACAGTGAAAAATGACAACTCGTCACGTTTTGTAAGTACAGAATTATTTTCATTAAGAGGGGCTATATTCTTTATGTGCATCTCACAAAGTCTACTCCAGCATTTGGAACAACCTCCTCCCATCACAGCACCACCTTGGCTGATCTTAATCTGCACTTGTATTGATCCTCTCAGGCTAGAGGCAGCTCCACTCAGCAGACTTCTTAATAATGACGTAGGACAAGAGGGACATGAGTAAAGTCTTGGCTCAAGAATCACTGCAGCAAATTAATCAATCGAGTTCAAGGGGATTTTCTTCTAGAATCCTACATTTCTGTTTTGCTTCATAAAATGACCAAAGTAAAACATCCTCTACCCTAGTCAGCTGTGACAGTTTATATAACTTGTTCATATTTCATCAATGATAATATGATCAGAAGACCTCCATAATGCTAATGTGAGCCCAGTGTGTCAAAATAAAGTTATGCCATTGTACAAATGTTGTAAATATAAAACTGCTTTGTATTGTACAAAATATAATGAGCATCCCTGTGTGTGATCTGTATGGGGATTCATGCTGACTCTTTGTACATTATTCTTTTAGCATTAAACTTGGATGCTCCTCGCTACAAGGCCTCAGACTCATTATGTTGACAATTGATTTCTGTTTATCTTGTCTTGTGCACTTCCTGACCATTTATCTTCTGTTAATCTCTGCAGGGGAAATTCATCCGGATCAACTTTGATGTCACCGGATACATTGTTGGAGCCAATATTGAAACTTGTATCTTGTTTTTAAATGGTTGAATAGAATTAACCACAATATTCTCACTATCAGTCGTTGTAGGTGAGAGATTTTCAAAGAGGCTAGCCACGAGTGTTTATTGAAAGCACATTCAAAGATTAATCCAGTAGGACATTTTCATTATAGAATGTTTTAGAAAATTTGATCCTGTGATCTGAACCACTTTGACCTGTACACTAGGAAGTGTGTCACGTATACAAGAACTGATGTTTTACATCCAACTGACCCATCCAACAGACGTTTTCCTTGACCACTCTGTGTCAGACTTACTGGAGAAATCCAGAGCTATTCGTCAAGCCAAAGATGAGCGCACCTTCCACGTTTTCTACCAGCTGCTGGCAGGAGCCGGAGAGCACCTCAAATGTAAGTAGACAGAGCTTTTGTACCATATTGGTACTTCTTGTTCTTGATGTCTGTTGGCAGCTTAACTATGTAAAAGATAAAGTATAACATTACATAGTTCGTATTAAATTCTTATTCATACCAAGACTCGCTAACAGTTCTACCTTTAGTCATTCAAATCATCCACTTCTTATAAAGAATTACACAGAATTGTTGCATATCTAAAACACTAAAACTCAGTCCTCTGTTAGTCCACAAGAACTTACCTTTTGAGAAGACCAGAAAGAATAAAATCATATCTTAATCATGCCACTAAATGTTTTTCCATGTTTCTTTCTACAGCGGACCTGCTTTTGGAAGGATTCAACAACTACCGTTTCCTGTCCAACGGTAACATCCCAATCCCGGGTCAGCAGGACAAAGACAACTTCCAGGAAACCATGGAGGCAATGCACATCATGAGCTTTGCCCATGAGGAGATTCTGGGTACGATTTCCATAACACCACACACGGACACTACACGTTATATTAACGTTGTTTAAATGCTTTATTGCACAGCTCTTCTTCTTCTTTTATTATTATTGTATATTGTATATTTTGCTTTTATTTAAATCTTTTTTATTTTATTTTTCTGTATATGTATATATTGCTACTGTTGGCACCCACGCACCACAACAAATTCGTTGTATGTGAATACATACTTGGCAATAAACCATTCTGATTCTGATTCTGATTCTGATTCTGTTATGAGGATCAAACTCGAAAGTGTTTTGACAGCGTGAGCTACAGCATGGACTTGTTTATAAAAAATGTTTTCATTTTTATTTTACCCTTTATATGTCAGTCAGTGTAGAGAAAGACAAGGAACAGAGCAGGGGGTGACTTGCAACAAGGGTCCCTGGGCCTCAAACCATAATTGTTGCAGTTATGTTGTATGCGCCTCGACCATTGGGCACTCTTATTCTCCTGTCACAAACTTAAAATTAAGGTTAAATTTCCTCCAAACCATCAGGTCTTTTATTCATTTCTGACACTTAGTGAATTCCTTGTTTGTGTTTGTCTAAAAAGGGATGTTTTTAGCTTCTCGCTGTCCAGATCACATTTCTCCTTGCATGAGAGAGCTACATAACATCTGGTAAATTCCGTAAAATAATTTAACTTTGGATGCCAAAGCCGCCTACCGTCGCTGAAATTCTCTGCCGGCCTCACCTAATTTTACAGCCCTGCTCTCGTCCACTGAAATAATATCTGGTTTGCCGACTACCGTTTGACGGATTCCATGTGAATGCAGCATTATTGTTAGTTTAATTGTCTTACTGGCTGCCACGATCAGATTTGATAAACATGACATGAAGACTCTGGGCATTCATACGAGGCCTAACGGGGAGTTTGACCTTTAACTGACCCCAAACATAAGATCACTATGTATGATCGTATATGATTACAATGTAGGATAACACCTCTGTTCATGTCTTTGTCTGTGGACAGTGTCTGGAAAAAGAACACATCTATTTAGGTGCAGCCCATGTAACATACAAAACATGGTCATTTCTGTATTTTGTCACCTTCAAAAAATGTGCAAGCCCAGTTTATGTCACAAGGAAGGATTACCACTTTAATAATTATTCTGCATATTGGACTTTAAGTTCAAAAGTGAAAAATTATTTAGAGTAAGATCCTTTTTGTTTAACCAGAAACACCACCGTCTTCCTGCAACAACTTACCTCTCGCTAGATTTTAGAGCAACACTTTTCCTTGAGTTAGGATCTTATTCTTTACCAAAAAGGTCTGTCTCTGTGGGGATCGTTTCCATAATGTTATCAGACACTTAAAATAATCAGAGCTGGTTGGCAAAAAACAAGCACTTTTAGTGGACAACGAACTTTGATGTACTTTGACGGGTTCAGTTGCCCACAAGGATTACGTTGCAGCCAGTGCAGCCCGTTTCACCTCTGCAGGCTGAGGTGATCTACTGGACCACTTTTCTTAATAATATCGGTCAATCCCTTTAAGGGTGTACAAGCACAGGTGTTGATTGACTCTGGCCAAATGTCAGTCCAGCCGCGTACAGCTGGAGTCAGACAAAACTGAACAGGATAAAATGTAGTCAAGTGGTGTGGCCAAAAGCAGGGGAGACAGGAAATTACAAGGGATTGTTTGTAAACATGAACATAAACTGTATTGTACAGCGTTGTATCGTACCCTCTGTCAGCATCCTTACACTCACTACAGAACAGCAGCATCCTTCTTCTCAGCTTTTTGGATTATTGTGCCGTGCAGTCTTTAAAATAAGAATATAAACAAACAATATTTGCTGAATATGAAGTCAGTCCCACCCACCCTCAAACCTGTTGGAGGTTGGAGAACCTTTTGTCAAAGTTTAATGTCTTGACCTGTTCCTCACAGAAGTGAATAGGAAGAAATGTTCAGAGAGAGTCCCACTGAGATGCTTAAAGTGGTTTAGCAGTGTCTGTCCTGGGTCCTAATTACATTAATTCCTATCCTAAGATAAGGATTTTTTTACCTAAATGCTGTTAGGAACACAAACAATCCTAAATTTCATCCTAAGATAAGATAGGATTTCAGCCTTGCCCCTGGTTGTAAGTCATGCTGAGATTCACATCATCTACTAGTACATAAACTAGTGTTTGTGAGATCAAGAACCACCTCAGTGGCTCAGTCACATTCTGAAGTTCTTCTGAGGTCAATGGATTGCAGAAATGAAACTGGCAGCTAGGGATGCTCACAAAAACAACATTGGCATGCACTGTGGACATTACAGGCATGCCACCCATGACAATAAGGTTAAACATTTGTAAAGTATTCCTTTAAGGCAGCGTAAAATTTAATTGCAGGTTTGAGAGATGGCCACCCTTGTTGACTAATACTGTGAGGAATCCCCACCATACCTGCTGGGCTGGGCTCAACAATTAAAGGCCAACATTCAGTGTGATGTGTCTAACCCCGATCCACTGTGTGTGTGGCATGGCAGGGGTTAACCTCCTCCTTAAACCCTGTGAACCCCTACTCAGCCTCCCTAAGCCTATAGCCGGGAAACAATGGCCTTATCTAGTTCGCTCAACCTGCCTTCCCATTTAGCCCCTCTGCCAGCCACAAATTTGCATGTCAATCATAGCAGCGGATGACATTTAAAAAGCCTGTAAAAGGACTGGTAGGAAATCACAGAAATGAATTGCGCGTGTGCACGTTCGTGTGAAATGCACACATACGTACACTCACACAAACACACACACACACACACACACACACACACACAATCTCCCCCTATCTTCCCACACACACATTTCTTTGTGGAGGGAAGAAATTACAAAAATGGTGGAAGTAAGCGTCTGTGGGCATAATTAACATTGTATCTATCAAAAGTCTCACAACTCTTTTGAAACAATGAATTTCTTTCTGACGTTCTTTCTCTCTTTGAGTTCAGCTGAATAAAATAACTGGCACACACCACTTCTCTCTCTAAGATCAATAGAAAACACCAACAGTTATTTGCCTCTGAACAGTGGGGAATCAACACAATATCACGCTCTGGCTCAGCATTTAGATTTATTGTTTTCATTTTGTCTTTATTCTTTATTCAATTGGCTACAGATTTTTAAGCAGATGAATAACGAATAATGAAGGTGACCTATGCTACCAGAGGAACTAATGCGATTGAAATGGGTCGCTATCCTCAAGCTTGGACAAATGACATTTAACAAGAAATGATAGAAACATACATATGCTGGCAAAGTTAACTATGATTAAATTACTGCAGATTATTTAGTCTACTTGGAGGCAGCAGAAACAGGTTGTGTACACAACATTGTCATCATCCCCTTTGAAGTTGATATGAGCGTGTCTTTTTACACATCTAGCAGTTATGGGTCAACGTTACCATTGGATGAATGCAAGTCCAGTATTCTCTCTGTTTTTTAGCTCTGTTTTTTGTACCAACTATACTAACTCCTGAGGGAAATATATGTTTTGATAGTTCACCTCCTTATATTGGCCTAAGGCTTGAGGTCTGCTAGACACCATGATGTTTGTTTAGTGAGGATGCTCCCTGAAAGCTGAAGATTCCAATCATCTGTCGACTTAGATACTTCAAGTTGAGCAGTCTTTTTTTTTTTTTGTCAATGTAGTTAGCACACATTAGCTCGGAGGGCTAACTTGTTTAGTATATTACGTAAACATCACTGTCACCGTGAACATCCCACCCTATTCAGTACAAAAAGATCAGTTCAATAATGCGTTTCTTGATACAACTTTAATTTGGAGATGAACTGCCTAATAACACAAAAAAATCTTAAAGAACATACTGCAACATTCAGTGCCAGTGCTTGAAATGTGTAGATGTGTGGGGATGGAAGGAAGCAGAGGAAGTGTGTACATGTCAGGATGATGAATATTTGCAGGTATTTGTAAGAATTTCCAGTATCATAGACTCACACACAATCCCAAACTAGTATGCAGTGCTAGAATGTGCCAGGGGACAATTAGGTATTGTAGGATTAGCCAACTGAGAAATGTTTATACTTTGAACATTTTGTCTTATAAAGTGAATTTGTTTTTAGAGGATTACTTTATATAACTTAGTTTTAGTTCCTTTGTATGCTTCTCCTCACGGACTGCTTTGAAATCCATTTTATATTTATTTTACCATATTAAATGATAGTCACAATGCTAACCCCACCTGATCTCAGAACCATACAGTCCTGTCAGAAAGGGAGCAGCTTCAGTGCAGCCCAGGATAGTGTCTTCCCACTCTGACCCTGGCCAAAATGTCTAATGTGTTGTAGACAGGCTGTTATCTGCTGCCATTGTTCTCAGTACAATGGAAATCATTCATGTTAACAAGGTATTGGCGGCACAATTACAGCCTGCACAGAAAGCCATCTCCTCTCTTTACTGGAACAGTACAAGGACGCAATAATACATACAATGAAACATAGAAAATTAGATTAATTCACAGTTTGCTTCAATTATTTTTCAGTATACAAGGTATGTTAAACAGTTTACATAAAATACAACCAGATAAACACACAAATATGATGGAAGGTCTTTTTAACTTCTCAAAGCTATGTTCTTTAGGAAATATTCTTGTTTATCCATGGAATAATTGTATCTCTGTATGACAGGCCGTGTTTAGCCTAGCATAGTAAAAATACAACTGCTAACCTTTTTATGTTGAAGGTGGGAAATATAGAGGGTCTTAACAATATTTTTCACTACATCTAAACATGAATACATCCCAATGTTTGGTTGATATTTTAATTTCTATTTTCCACAGCTTACACCATTAGCCCCTGTAACATAGTGATTACAGATGCAGAGGGATCAGTCGTTATCTGTGTGATCGATTGTGCTAGGCTCCAGTCAAAGGGGGGGGGGGGGGGGGGGGGGGGGGGGGGGGGGGGGGGGGGGGGGGGGGGGGGGGGGGGGGGGG